>PVHY01002243.1:0-131900 GCA_004024945.1 Uropsilus gracilis | reverse complement strand
GCTGATGTTGAGCTGAGTGACATTACCTAGCCTTATCCTGGGGTACACAACCATGATGTGATATGGGGCGATTCAGCCACACCTCCCGGACTCTATTGTTTTAATAGTCTTTATCAGAGCTTTAATAGTCTTTATCTTTATTTATGAGAGCTGGGTCCTAGTTCAACCTGTCCTACAGTGACTCCTGCTCTAAGTTATGAATATGATAACAGTCACATAAAAAAATGTTGTCATGATTCAGAAAACATGGTTACAACTCGGACAATGGATATTGAAAATGGTGGTGATTTAAAGTCAGCTTGCATTGAAATTTTTCATATTACTCTGTTTTAAACATATTATTATTAAATTCTCTTTTCAGTAGCATCAGTGATATCATTCTGAGATATATACTCTACATAGTTTTTATTTAAAAAATAATTGACATCATTTATTTTACCATAAATCTGAGGGTAATAGGTCCTAAGCACTTAAGTATTTTCTGCATGTTAATAAATATTGTAAGGCTTAGCACAAGAGATCAAGATGTTGGTTCATGGGTGATGGGGTGGGGGTGCAAGAACCTTGGGGTTGACAATGATGTAAAATAAATATATATGTATTAAAAATTTCTTAAAATACTGTTTTTGACATGTAGTTATGAAGAACTTTAAATACAATTAATGTCACCTTTACTTTCAACAATAATTAAATTATGTATTGTTGCCCTTAAAAAAAATACTGTAAGGGAGCTGTTGCTGAAAGAACAGCATATTCCAAGGTGTCTGTTGACAGGATTTTTTTGTCAATGTAGTCATAATTTATGCTCCTGCGTACCTTTCCATTACTTGGGAAAGCTTTAATGAACTTAATTCCCTATATAAGAATAGACTGAGTAATTTAGAAGAGTGTCAGATGAATGAGAAAAAGCTAAATTGTTAACTCAAGAATTTGTTTAAATAAGAAAACACCTACTTTGCTAAATTTTTTAAGCTCCTTATATTTGTGATTTTACAAGGAAAAACTCCTACTTTTTGCCTTTTTATTTAAATTATCACATGGAGGTATTTTTAAAATGAAGCCTTATGTGGAGTAATACTTCATGTTAATGAGCTTTAGTATCAGTAGTATTCTGCTTAAGAATTATGCGAGGTATACTTAAGAAAATATAGGAGCATATTCTTTTAGTTAGGAGCCATGAAGTGCCTACTAAGTAGAACTAAAATTTAGGTGGCAAAATGGAAAAGTTGGTTTGATTTTATTGAATTGAAATGAATGTAAACACAAATACGGTAAGAATACATTTTAAAGCAGTCTGCTAGAAAATAATGTGCAATAAAATAAAGCTTGATTTGCTTTTAAAATGCTATAAGCTTTGAAGGATATTAATTTAAAAGTGAAAACTCACATTAGTAAAGCCCAAATATAAGCCCAAATTTTAGTGATATATCTAAAATGAAATTTTTAAAGAAAATGCAGTTTTATTATTTTAGTGTTATAGTAATGCTAAGCAGTATGTGTCTTGGCAGGGTATTGTTCTTGGATTTATAAATTAATGACTGGGAAATATTTCATGAGCACACTAAGTAGTTATTTAAGAAGTAATGTTCATAAATTATACTCCCTTGATGTTAGATACAGAAATAATTCCTCATGTTTTTTTTTTCAAAGTAGTTCATTCTTTCATTCGAAATGTTTTTATCATACATCAGTCCTTTTTTTAAGCTATGGGAACTAGAAAGGAAAGCAAAAGGTTAAATCCTAAAGGAAGCCACAAGATTTAATTCTTCCCTTACTAAATTATGATAAAATCTGAACAGGTAGAATCAAAATTCATGAGGTTTTTTAATATAGTAGACTGGCAGCAGCACCTCACAAATTTCCCCTGGGAAAACAGCAACCGATCTCTATTTTTTTAAAGAAGAAAATCATCTTTTAATGTTGTTAACTGGTATTTGAAATTTAAATATTCAGGACTTGTGATGTGTTCTCTTAATGTAACGTACCATTAATAGCTTGAAATATAGGAAAATAAGTATTGTTTTAATTGTGTATTATGTATGAGTTATTATATCATATGTATGAGTTAAAGGTACCATGTCAATCTATCTATATTTTGAGACTTAGAATTACTGAATCCCAAAATATCATTGTCTTTAAATAAATGTGTGCCAGCTTTATGGAAGAATATTTTCATAAGAATAAAGAATATTTCAGTACATTATTGTAAAATAAATGGCTTTAAATAGTCTGTTCTTAGTGGTTAAATGGAAAATAACTTCATACAAAATGAGAGACAAAATTCTCAATATTTACTGACAGATTACTAACAGATTTCCTACTGATTATAGTCTGTTGAGTAATAATTTAGTTAGATATTAAAATTTTAGTTTTATAATCTACAAATGCTTGCATTCTTTTGTACTTTTTGAGCATATTTCGTTGACTTCAAAATGCTATTGATTGTAAGGTGCACAATGATTTCATGCTCCATTTAGAAGGGAAAAAGTCACTGTCAGTTAAATCATGACACAGTGTTTCTATAATTGATTAGATGATGCATCCTGATTTCAGTAAGATTAAAATGTTCAGAATCTGTTGTTTAAGATTCTATCAAGTATGTATTTATGGTCACTGCTTCATTTTTTGACAAGAAAGATGAAGTAGTTCACATAATGAGGTGTGGATTTGAACTGCTTTGAAACAGCATATCTGAGGACAGTGAAAAACAAAGGAATGGACTTATTCTCTTGGTTCACTTGGGAATTCATGGAAAAATAAGGACAAAAATAAACACAGGTTTTGTTGAACTTATTTTTCTCACAATTTTGATAACTGACCTCATGTATTTGCCTTAATTTTTTCTGTATAATAATGTTGCAGAGTAACTTAACAGGTATATAAGTGTATTGCTGCAAGATTTATTTAGGCGTTTCTCCATCTTTGCTGTATTTCTGAGAGTATGGGGGTAGGGTGGGAATGGAGGTGCACACAAAAGAAAAAAACAAAGAGCAAAACTCTATATTTATTGCCTATTTGAGTGTTTCTTCTTTATCCTCACAGGAAGACAGCGGACATGTTTCATGAAATTGTTAAGAATAGTTTTAGGGAAGAAAATATAGGAAATAAAAATGAGATAAGAGACTAAATTTGAAGATATAAGCAGCGGGGAGAAATTAAAATAATTTTCTTAAAGAAACGGGAAAATACCTCTTCACCAAATGTGATATTCTTTTATTACTGTTTCATTAATCAGTGTATTTTGTTGTGCTGTACATAACATGACCACCAAACATTCCATATGATATTTTCTATTTCATTCAAGAAAATACTTATGAGCAACAAATGAGATTATGCAAGTGAGGAAAGGTTGTAAGAGTACTGAAGAGCATTTAAATGAGAAAATTATATGTAGTAACATATATCACATATGTAATCTGATGTAACATATATAATCTGATGTTTAGTTGGGGACTAGAACAGGTGCAGTAGATTTGACCATACTGCTTAAAATACTGTTTTGGGAGTGCAACTCATTGCACAGGAGTACAAAAGGAGATGTTGGTCCTGTTTATTTCTGGAGTTAGCTCCCTGCACTTATTGTTTAATTGTTTAACAAACTCCTTTAATGGCTCTCCAGTACTGTCAGCTTGGAAACTAGCTAAGTGGCCTGAGACCTCACCTTGCTAGATTGCTCATGAATCCTCTAGTTTCGGTTTTCTATATCCTGACACCTCCTACAACTCTTGGTAGCCGTGTAGGCAAATCTGTACTAAATAGATGAAGAAGGGTAGGCAGATGGAAGAAGGTGGGTACCTTTGCATAATAGTTAGGGCTTTATTATTTATTTGTTACTAAACTTTTAAAATGTTTAATTTTTAAAATGACTTAAAGGTACCAATGGCAGGTACCAATATTCAGGTACCAATTCCTGAATATTCAGTGTTCATTGCCATAGAGAAATCATCTAGAGGCCTCTTATTTTTAAAGATCTTAAGGTGTTTAAAAAAAAAAAAACACTAATTTTTGGAATCTTATACATGAAATGGAAAAAATTTGAATATCCTCAATGCAGAGACAGTACTGTTATTCTGTAAATTTACTGATTGTATCAAAGGCCAAATCAACCTTATAATAGATGACCTTATTAACCCTAAATTTAATAAAGTTCAATGTAAAAATAATCTGGATATTTGGTTTTTATTGGTTATATTATCAATGTCAACTATCTAGTTACATATTTTCATTCAAATTTGTATCTTTTGCAATTCAATTCCAGTTTTCTACAAACCACATTACATGACATTAGAAACATGTTATAAAAATAGAAAATGTCTCATGTAAGTTATTGTCATTTTTCTTTTGCCCTCTTTGCTTACCTGGCTCGAGCATAGTCAAAGAGGGACCTGTCTTGAAGTACAAAGTTGTATTTTCTCTAGGTTGCTTCTTAGAAGTAAGCCATGCAGAAATAGTTATCAGAATAGTATATAGAAGATACTTCAGTATCTTCTTTGAAAGATATGCTATAAAAGGTGATAATTATAACAATATCTTGTTGGAGTGTAACATATAGATGTGACAGTAATAACAATAATGCCAAAAAGAGAGAAGAAAAAGGAATGGGTGCAGTGTTTCCAGCCTCCGTGGAATTAATATACATTGGAAGTAGATTCTGATGAGTTAAAAAATGTAAGACTATAGACAAAGACTATAGACAAAGATTAATTCAAAATGTTATTTTAGAAAATATTTACTTGATGTAAGATTAGGGAAAATGGGAGAAGTAACAAGATATATAAAAACAAAGAGCAAAGTGGCAAACCTCCATTTCAATAATAACAGTGTATATGAATGAATTAAACAATCAACCCAAAAGGCAGAGGTGATCAGACTGGACAGAAAAAGAGTCTAAATAGATTTAAAATAAAGGTTAGAAAATGATACATCATGCAAAGTGTAAACGTAAGGAAATTGAAGAGACTTAAGAATGAAAACCAACTTTAGAATAAAAATGTTGCTAGATAAAATAGGGGAATTTTCTAATGATGAGTTAATCCATCAGGAAAATTAGCAGTTTATAAACACATACCATCTTACAGCAGAGACTTTATGGGGCATACTGACGAAGCATGCTACAGCTGTGCTGTAGGCTTCACTATCCCATTGTCAATAATGAATGAAATACTGGGCAAAAGGTTTTTAAGAAAGCAGAACATTTCAGAATACTATAAACCAACTAGATGCAGTAGACATCAACAAAAATCTTCCAAGCACATTTCTCCATAATAGGCTATACAACAATTTATCTGTAAATTTAAGAAAACTGAATCCAAAGTCTGTTCTCTGACCATAATGGAATGAAATTCGAAATAAATAACAAAATAGTGGGCTTACCTGAAAAAGGTTCTTTTGGTTCCAGAGGGGAAGAAAAGAAACTTCCCCAGAGGGGAAGTCAACAAGGCAAAAATTTCATGTGCTAGTGATTCAAAGATTTTCAAAGCAAGAAGGTTTTGAACATTGATATGAAATTGATAACAGAAATTCTGCGTTAGAATGAGAAAACTGACAGAAAATAAGGGAGTTTGGAAATGCTTTCTTTGAAACACAAAATACAGCTTTCTATCAAAATTTTTAAAAGACCACACTTAGAAAACAACAAAATGTTCAAAGGCATCTCAAGGGAAGGGATTATTTAAAGACAAATATATTTGAAACAATTTTATCGTCTCCCCTTTTTTGCTGAGAAAGTAGTCAGTGTTTTAGCATTGAAATTTAGTAGAAAAATACAGTCTAAAGCATTGAGTATTATTTTGGGTTTATATGTCAATTTAGTATTCTTTATTTTAATAAGAGTCCATTTTAAAATAATTTTTATTTTGATTTTTTGTTTAGATATCTTCATGTTGTTTCACATTTTGATTTCGTAGTGCACATACTTGAAAATAATTATATTCTAACACAAAGGACAGAATGTTACTAGCTTTTTATACGCTTATTAAAACATCAAATGTAGTTATTTTTATTAGAAAAATATTAAAACTAGTTTCACTGAAGTTAAAATATTCGTGCTACCTTCTCTGTTAGAGAAAATAAATTCTGAAATGCTGATTTAGCCATTTTTCCTGGCATCACAATCATAAACTGATGATCTAGTAATATTGATATCCTAGTAATATCATTGATATTACTAGATCATCAACAATACTAATAAGTCAGAACTGAAGATTCAGAAATTGCATTATGCTTTGCTACATACATTTTTTCCAATAATCCTCACAACTACATGAAACACCATTGTCTACATTACAGACAAATGAAGCATAAAAACAGGACTTGTCTAGGCTGAATAACTAGTAATTGGTGAATCCAGGACTTAAACTCAGACTTCCCTGGAAACACAGTTCACCAGAGCACATTTTTGCGCAATGATGGTCTGGAGAAGAAATGAACATAAGTGGTAACTGGAATGAGAAAAGGAGGAAGAAGAGCAGATCTACATTTTGAGTAAAACCTCAGAGGCCTTTTTATTTTTTCACCTTCTTGGACTAATCATATTTATAACCTGTTCTCTTCTTTGTTACTTAAGTACTATAGTAGGCTGGAATATAATGCTCTCTTGTTCTTTTATATATTTTTTTGTTTTTATGTCATATCCTTTTACATTTCTAAAATATGATTAGATGGATTTTTTTATTTAATTGAAATTTTCGAAGATTAGTTATTCTACATTTCAACTTTTCAATTTTATTTCTGACTTTATTTTTATACTTATTTACTTTCATCTGTTTTATTTCTCCAGTCTTAATTTCTCTGAAATCATATATTTCTAACATTGTTTTTTCATATACAGAAAAGTTACACAGAATTCATATGCATTTGATGATTAATTGCACAAACATTTGATAACCTATTTTATTTGTGCCTGCTACATTTTGATTCATATCATTTTAAGTTATTGTTCAGCAGTTATTGGTTGAATCTTAACTTGCTTATTGATCTGGTTTAGAGTTAAGAATTTCATTACTTTTTTACCAGTATGAAGTAATACCTGTACTCCCTATGCCATCTCTACCCCAATTCTATGTATGAAATTTGTGTGGCTTTATTCTACAATATTCTCTTTATCTGTTAAAACCTATATATTCTGTTTCATGACTCTGCTACATCAGAACCTGCTGATGATGAGTTAAGATTTATACCTTACATTTCTGTTTCTTTGAGCAGTTTTAAAATGCATTTTGTTACTTGTATTATAAAAGTTTAATAATTGCATTGTTCAGATCTTTAAATGATTCCTGAACTTCTGATGCAGTAGACCTCAAAATCTGTTCTATCCCTGCTTACCTTTTCAGGGCTGTGATTCTTGTCATTGATTGCAGCTGTGTTCTGAGTGTTTTCTGTTTTTTCCTCTATTAGGAATATTAATAAGGCTTTGATTTGGGTTGCTAAAATTTACCTGATGTTCATTAAGTGACCATCTTCCCTTGATTTGCTTGATGAGACTTGGAGAGTGGTGTCCTTAGAAGTTGTTTCCCTGCTGACTCCAAACCCCAGGGGCTCCTCGTCCTTGTATGTGTTTCCTTTCTTGAAGAACTTGTCCATTTACCTTGTTTTTGACTTACATGTTACTCTTGACATGTGGTGTTGAATTTCCTATGCCTTGTTATTTTTTATGCTGTTTGTACTCGTTCTGATTTATCCCCATATTAATTACTTTCTTGTTATTCCGTCTTAAAACTCATAGCGTCCCATCTGGAATGCTTTTTTGGTTTCTTAGCTTAAAAAATAGCCTTTCATTTTTTCCATTAGTACAAGTCAGTTATGATAAATTGTTTCATATGTCATTTATTTAAAAATGACTTTTTCATTCTCAGAAATACTTTTTGCTGAGTATAGATATAGAACAGATTAACATAGGGTTTGGGCAGTAATTTTTATTTCTTTGAGCAAATTATTGCTGTTAGGGTTTTTTTTTTTTCTCCTCCCCTCCCCTCCCCTCCCCCCATCTCACTGTGTTGCCCAGGCTTGTCTCAAACCTGAGGACTCAAGTGATCCCTAGCCTTGGCCTCCCAGGTAGGTTACAGGCACGTGCCACCAGGTGAAAGGATAAACAGGCCTTGAGGTTTTACTCAAAATGTAGATTTGCTCCTTTTCTCATTCCCAGTTACTACTTATGTTCATTTTTTCTCCAAACCATCATTGCTCAATGATGCCTGGATAAGTTGTGTGTTTTTATCAAGGTGATGTTAGTTTACAAAACTATCTAGAAATCTAAGTTCACATCTTTTCAGATTCTAGTTACATGGGACATCTACTACCAAAACTCCCATCTCACACCACAGTCCACTGAGCCCTTCCTCCAACTTTGTTTCTTATCCTCAAATTCTGTCTCTGATAGGCTCAGTTCTGTGAGTCATATTTCCAAGACTAGTGTAGGTTTCATTTGTGTAAAATGGTTTTTATTTATATATTTTTCTTTCAAGTGTTTGACCTTGTCTCAGACTTCTGTAGTTCCACAGCGATAAGTATAGTGTGATTTTTCTTGCCTGCCAACTTAAGATACTGTTGAATATGTAGATTCATGTATTTCATTAGTTTTCAAAAAAGTTTAGACCTTATCTCAGATATTGCTTTTGGCTACTACTTGCCTAAATCATGTTGGTTTTATAACAATTTTGAGGTCTTGTGTTGGGTTCTATCATTTTAACTCGTAGCATCTATAGATTGTCAGTCATCCTGAGCAGCCTTTTAATTAACTCTGGTTGTGAGCTCTCCCTGGCTTAAGTGCTGATCTCATCTTTTTGGACTTTTATCCTTTTCTAACCTCTTCTAAATTATAACCCAGTAACTTTCACCAACTTCTTAATGTTTCAGTGCCTGTAAACTGATAATAACTAGAGGAAGTCCCCATAAAAGTCCTTAATATAAAGACTCAACCTTTTGTCTGCCTTAAATGTTGCAGTACTTTTTATCGTTTCTCTCCTTCCTCAGTTTGTCATTACCTTCTAATATTAAAAGATTGTTATATATACCTAGAAAGCTTAATTTTTTTATATTCAGATGGTATTTCTATTGGCTGGGACTTTTTTGACTTACAAAATAAGTTTTCATTCCAGGTAAACTGAAGTCATCCATATTTTTATAGCTGTTTCTGTGGTTGTATTTCTTATATTGAATTATTAAACTTACTTTGTAGCATAGTGTTTCCATTTTTTCTTCATATATGTGAAAGCTATATTATATATTTTACAATGCTATTAACCCAAAATTTTGGAGTACTGAGTACAAATATATGATGGGGTCCTTTAGGTGGTTTAGTAATTAATCTTAAGAAAATACTGTTTATTTATGTCTCTCCATTTAACTGTCTTTATGCATTCTTCTTCAGAATTTTGCTGTTTGATTTAGAATGGTTATGCATTCAAATAAAGATTTAAGTTAGGTCATTTTTTTTAAAAATACATACTTTTTGTTATTTAAAGTGATATAAAATTTAGACATTTGAACGTTTAATTGGTATCTTTAAGACATTGATTCCCTGAATGAGCAGGGGCATTTCTTGATCCTTTGTCATCATCAGGAAACTTTGTTTTTCTGTTGACAATTTGCTATTTTGTATTTTTTTAAAGACATATTTCTATTTTCGTTGCTGTTAAAAATAAAATTTTTTTCAATTACATATCTTAACTATTTTTTGCATTATTGAAAAGTTTTAGTTTTGTACGTTTTGGGCAGGAAGATACTTTGCCTAACTCTTATTAGTAGAATTTCAATTACTTTCCTTGCATGCTCTAGGAAACCATTACATTGTTAGAAATTATTGCTTTTTCTTTTCATACCATCACACACACACACACACACACACATATATATATATATCTTTTCTTTTTTGTTGTTATTACATTAACTAAATCATCTAGGTAAGTATTAATCAAGTATATAAATGGGGTTTGCTTTGTTTCTGTTATTTAAGCTCTATATAGATCTTTGATCTCAGTCCCTTACCTGTCTTTAGTCACAGATTATTCATGGTGATGTGGTGGGAGAACTATGGGGACTACAACAATTAAGGGGAAAAATTTAAATAAATTTTTTCAAAGGATATTACAGGAATTCTTTCATTGTCCCAGACTGCAGAGATTTCTCTAGATTTTAGTTTTGAGTGCTGTATGTCATTGGTATGGTAAATGTATCATGCTTTCCTAGTTCGCTAAAGTTTTATAATTTTTCTGATTTCCCTCAGACTCTTTATTTGACCTCTAGATGATTTTGAAAGATGTTGATTAGTTTAATTTAAAATATTTGAAGATTTTCCAGATTTTTATTTATATCGCCTAGTTTTTAACTTTTTTGAGCAGTAGATTTTGTTTCCAGTTTAAATATTTGCATGTGCCTCGAGGTTACCTATTTAAAAACACAGCTCTGTAGGTTAAGCCTGGAGTGATTTCACTGAGCTATAATACAGATGTCAGCCAAGCCCCATTTTTTTCTGGAAGCTCTAAAAAAGATTGTATGTCCTTGCTCATTCATACCTTATTGACAGAATTAAATTCCTATAATCTTCAACCTAAGTTCCTTGTGTCATTACTGCCTGTGATTTGAAGGTGATGCCCAGCTCTGAAGTCCATCTGTGTTCTTTGGATCATGACTCTACCTCCATATTTAGCCAGCAAAAGTAATTCACATCTCTCTCCTCACTAATTGGTTGCATTGGAAGGGGTCCTGTGATACTGCAAGATATTCTTTTCATCTTAAACCTGTGATCTTATACTGACAAAGTTCCCATTGCCGTTTAAGGGGAACATATTTACAGCTTTCAGGGATTAGACTGTGGACCCTTTGCCTATCATGTCACTGTATTGAGCAGTATCTTTATACTGCATTATATTTTAAAGTGATAAAATTTTGAATTCATGAAATTTTTGAAATCCATAAAATATTTTCTTTTTTTTATTACCACTTAAGAGCTCTTGATTTTCTTTTATTATTACCATTTTGAGCTCTTCGTTTATATATGAACATCCAGTAATGTTTTAACATTCTTGTACAGGCTTGTGCTGGCAGTGAATTCTTTCAGCTTTTGTTTTTCTTGAAAAGTTTTTGTTTTTCCTTCATTTTGAAGGTTGAGAATTTTTGTTTTGCTTTTTCTTCAGTAGTATAAAAATGTGACTCTATAGTTTCTTTGATAATTATCCTTTAAATTCGTATCTCTGAATCTCTGTATGTAATATAAAATATTTTTTACCCTTTTGGTACCTTCAAGATTTTCTCTTTAGTTTTGGATTTCAACAGTTTGAATCTAATGTATTAGGTTGGTTCTCTCTCTCTCTCTCTCTCTCTCTCTCTCTCTCTCTCTCTCTTCCTCCCCTCTTTTCTAATTCTTTTTTCTTATTATTTATCTAGTTGAAGTTCTCTTTGCATTTTGGGTTGCAGTTGTTTATTTGGGGGAAATTTTTGACTGCTTTTTCTCCACAAATCTTAAATTTCTAGTGTATCATTTTACTTTCTGCTTAAATTCTCAGTTGTGAATGTGTGTTGTCAGCCTTTTCCTTTACACCTCTTAACGTATTACTTATAATTTAAATTCCCTGTCAGGGAGTTCTGAGTATGTTTCTTTTGATTGTTTTATCCCTTGATATTTGTTTTCTATTGTGCACATGTGGGTCTTTTATAAGAGTAGATAGATGTCCGTAGTTGCTAGTTTTTGGTGACAGCAGTGGGCATTGTTTTATCAGGTCATCAGATGGAATCTTTTCAGGAGTTGGACTGGTTTTGGACTTTGTTATTTTTAAGTTTATCTTCAGTCTACCACTCTATCCTATAATTCTTTTAGTGGTGGCCTGTCATTTTAGTGCTGATAGTGTGACTAGGAATATGGAGAATGTTTAGTTTGTTGCTATCTGCTTAACTTTCAGCTGCTTATATTTTTGGTGTGGACTAGAATCATTCCACCTCTTTGCCCCTCTCTTTGGCTTGCACTGATGTTACTTCCTAATAGCTGGTGGTAGGGATAAGTGAAGAGTGCTCTGTTATCCCCATCAGCCTCAGTCTTAGGTACTTCCTGTTTTTCCTGGCTCTCTTATAGTAACAAATTCTAATTTTATTGATCTGAGTTTCTCATCCTAAAATACTTTCCTACCTATTCTGGGGTAGAGTATTTCCTTTCTTACCCTTCTCTAAGATTCAGTGTGTTACCTTTGCTCTGCAGATGATATATCTGCTACTTCTTCCCAACAGCTTAAAGTTTAAGACGTTTGCTCCACGAGAGAGAAGCTCTCAGGCCTGTGGTTATGCGCCTTTTCCCCAAAGGCAGCTGACTCCCTCCTGCTTGTGTAAAGCTCCTTTCTCTGCTTGCCCATGTGTGATTGATGCCCACCAAAAAGAGCCCGGGAGTGAATGTGAATTGGTTTGTGTCTGAACCCAGCTGATTTTTCCCACACTTGGCCTCCAACAGTATTAGAATTTAGGTGATATTTTCTGCTATTTGGTTGTTCTTAACTTTCTGAAGACTTGAGAAGTTCTAAGTTTTGTGATATTTCTGAACTTTATGATTGTTAGTAGAAGCAACACTTCCAAAGTTCTTATATCCTAAAGTAAATCAGCTGTTTTCATTAAAAAAAATAAGGAATGGCTGTTGGATTTTGTTATATATCACTGTTATTTAAAATGGTCGTATGAAATCCTAATTGATTCTTCTTGAAGGGGGGAATTAGACTAATAAGTTGCCTGCTATTTCATTTATGCCTTATTTTCTCTTATGTAGAGAAATCTTTCATTAACAAATATTTATTCACCACTACTAAGGACTGGGTAGGTAGGAACGGATAATGAAAACAAGAAATTATAGTATTCTTATTCTAATCAGAAGGTATACAAAAATATGTAAATAAACAGGACATTTTGCATTGTGATAGTAATTACAATGGAAACTTAACAGGGTGGGTGGGCAATATAAGGCCAACTGCTTTAGATATAGCAGGATAATGAACATGGCTGTACAATTTAAAGGTTGAGTATGACCTAATCTTGTAAAGAGTTGAGCGTAAGACAAGAGGAGTCTTACTGCTTTTCAAGAAATGACAAATACAAATTCCCAGGGACAGGAAGGTGAGGGCCTGATGCAGTTTTAGAGAGTTCAGCAGTGTTGACTAGAACATGCAAAGTAAGGGGAGATGGTATGGAAGGTGGAGTCAGATGACCTTGCCATCTTTTGGCCAAGTAAAGGTCTAAATTATGTTATATGACGAATCTGCATTGACTGTGACTTCTTGGTGATTGCTAAATGAAGTGAGTTATTCCCAAATCCATGTGGTAGCTTCGGATTTTTGGTCTAATGGAGCTATCACACATTAATTTGTCTTGCATTTCATTCTATTTAGTCTTTCTTCTCTCCACTAACTTTTGCTTCCTGTTTGTGAGCCACTCAATCCTTTTTTTTTATTTGAAGAATTCATTTTATTGATTTGTCACATTTGTGCATCTTTTGACCTTAATATTATCTTCCCTTAATACTGACATCCTCGACTTCTGTTTTTCTTCACAGAACAGGAAAATTTCAGAAAGCATTTACTGGCCTGTATAAGCCAACCTGTTTGTACTTCTTCATTCCTTGCTCTTTTGTGATACAGGTTTTTATACCACAACCAAACTGCAACTGCCCTCCAAAATAAGGATATCTTCCTCAATCCAATGACTGCCAAACCCATGTTCTCTTGTTCAGTCTTCAGTATCACACTGTAATATTTTAACACTATTGACTACATCTTCCTTCTTAAAGGTTTCCAAGCTCTGACATAATGGGATTTCACATGTTATCTTTCACATTACTCCCACGTTTCTTTTAAATTTTGGCTCATCTTAAATATAGTGGTAACTACACTCCTGATGTCTGAATAATCTTTCTACGATATTTTCTTTCTGACTTTTCATTTATGTACTTTAACAAAAGCAGCTCTCAACACCAGATCTATGCTTGTAGCCCAGACTAGACTATGTACATACATTTAGTATTGTAATTTTTGAGTTGCTGTGTAATCTTTATAATTATTTTAAATGGATGTTTAAATGTTAATTGGCTATGTCATAATTAGCTTAACCATTTCCCTATTGAAAATTTCTATTTCTCAATTTGCAGCTATAAATTATAATTCTATACACATATATTGAATAAATTGACCTTTCCTCACTTCCCAAACTAACTCATTCCCTCCCAGATAAAGGTAATTCAGTGGAATCTTCCCTAGACTTTACTCAGAATTTTTTGCTGCTAATCAGCGAAGAGGCTTACTGTTGGTAGCAGAGTTCACAGAATAACCTTTTTATTCTTGGAAGAAAGGTTCCTCAGTGGTCTTCTGTTTCTGATTTGTTAACTCTCTAATCCAGCATGCTTCTACTGGTTTGAAAACAGGAGTCCGTGTGTGCCCAGGACCCCAGAGAGATTTTAAGTATTTTATTCATGTGTCTCGGAATAAATCTGGAAAAGAAATCTGCCTTCAATCAAAGCCTGAGACTGTTCTTTTTCACACTTAACTGGCAACTCAGATGCTCTCCTGACCTACGAAACTAGCTCGTTTTCAATCTCTTGTTCTCTTAAAGCTTTTCTGGAAACTAGCTAATGGTATTCTTAGCAACTCATACCCTTCTCTAAAATATATAGGTGCCCTAATGACTATTAGATTAATGGCACAATAAGCTTAATAAAAAGACATCCTTTGTTTAGCTTTTACCATTTGTTTTCATGGTTTGTTTCTCTGCTTCCTTTGATTTGTATTCATTTTCATCTATAAGAACACCATATCTTTAAAATTGTTGAAAAACAGAAGCACTGAAATTTTCCTTTCACTGTCCACTAGCGCTATATTTTTGTTTTGAGGTATTCTGGTTTATATATTCTAACTATGGCCTCTCATAAATATACACCAGAAGTTGTAATTATAGCCACAAAGTTTTAATGATTGTGTTCTTCCTATAGATAAAGAGGCTAGAGAAGATAAATCTAGACATTCTCTAAAAAATGTTAAATTATTCAAGATTAAGTTGAGTTTAGTAAAACTATGCCATGTGTATTATTGTCTACAAACTCAAGTCCCTTCCCCCCACTTCCCCCCCCCCACACACACCTCTTTCTTTCTTATCTGCTTCACTTGTAACAGTAGCAGCAACAACAACAAGAAGTCCTTGAATTTAGAGACTGACTCAATACCCAGAGTCATCCCCATAGGCTCATCATTCATGATGAGATGTAGTTTGTCTCTGGAACACAGAGAGTGACCCTGACACAGGAAAATCAACAAAATCTTATAATAATGGTGACAACTCAGTAAAGCACTATTATGAAAACACTCTTCACTGATTGCCATGCCCTGCTATTCCTCTTGATTTCAAGCAGTGGAAAAGTAGGAGAGAACATGAAAAGACAGACTAAGACAAAATGTTGCCTTAGAAACAAAGGGTGTTTTACTCTAAGCTGGTTCCCACTCTGATTACTGGACTTTAAAAATAAAGAATTTTGCAGACACATAGGTAATAATAAGAAAATCTCTTCTGGAGGGGAAACTGTTAGACTGATATCAGATTTCTCATATAAACATTACTGCTAGAAGGCAATAATGTTTTGAAGGAAGTGTTAAATTCAAATACAGAACTAAAATAAACAGCTGTGAATAGAATGTTAATTTATAATCTTTGACAGAAAAAGAGATGACTGTCTTCATCTAATATTAAAACATATAATTCCGAAAATCTGTTTAAAATGTTTTTGCAAATCCTTAACTCCAGAAGAATTTTTAGGAAATAGTATTTCTGTAAAGAAACATGAATCTGAAATTTAATAATTCCTTTATTTCTACTCTTATTTTAGTATAGACTTTCAAAATTTACTTCTTTTTCTTTAAAATGTACAGAATATACATACACTGTGGTATTTGGGTGTCAAATTTTTCCATTTTTCTTAGACGTGTAAGACATTGTTTAACTTTTCAACAAATGACTTTATGGCAAAATAGAAACTTTTTTCTTAAATATGTGTAAAGATTAAATATACATTAACTGCTTCAGCCCAGATTTTGGTTGCGTAAGTTAGCAGCCTAATGACTTCCACTTACATGATAACCTACCTTCAAACTTTTTGAAAACTAGTAGAGAGAGTAGTCACCCTCGATGTTGGTTATCATTTTTTTACTTTACCCATTTGTCTGGTGGAACTAGTAAGGGGCATAAAATATATTCAATGTGACAAGGAGAAAACGTGACTTTATAAATAAGTGGATTAAATAATAAATATTTTTGACATCATTTTGTAAAGATATAAACAATCACTGATACTTTTTTCTAATTTTCTTCAGTTAAAAACTTTAGCCATGAGACCTTGACCCTCTTATTTTTTTCTTTTTAATTAGAATGGTTAAATGTATCTTTAGCATATTACACTGCATTTCTTTCTTTAAACTGACATCACACAATTAATAGAATATTTTTATTTTATGTAAACATTTATCTCCAGTACATGCAAAGTAGTTATTTTATTGTGATTTAGGCATTTCATCTAATGTAAGTTTCAATTATATTCTTTGCAACAGATGTTTGAAAATTTTAAGGAATTAGAATATTTGACTTCTCTGCAAATAAGTTACATAAACTAGAACAATATTTGCTTGCCTAAGTATTCAACAAGTGGAAACAAACTGAACTATGGCAAAGAATTGTTAGTGAAAAATATAAAAGTTGTCAGAGAGTGTAATTAAGGCCATTTGAATGCTTATTATTTCCAATACAGCAAGTAATGGAATAGTTTTTCTTCTTCTGCAGTAAATTCTGCCTACCTTCTGCTTTATTAAAGAAATGCAGCCATTTTTAAATTTTTTTTGTTAAAACCGTGATTTTTTTCAACAAAGGACCACTACAACATGACATTCAGATTTCATTGAAGAACCATAAATATGTGGATTGTATGTTTTATTCTTTTTTTTTTTTTATATTATTGCCATATTAGCACTTTATGGTTCAAATAACTAGTATCTAATAGTCATCTGAGGTATGTTTAATCCAAAGATTATTTTATAGTAGCCTTTTGTTCTAATGACAGTACTGGTATTGGCATATTCTTGAACAATATTGTTATTTAGAAACTTGGAAGTTTTTTACTCTTAAAGATACTAAATACCAAGCATTCAAAAGTTATAGTTTTCATACTTTGGTTTAATATTTTCAAGATCATTGTATAGACTGCTTCTTTAGCTGGGAGGGTGATATGATACTTAAAGATAGTTCAGTTTTTAGAGATATGTTTCTAGTACATATTGTTATCCTTGGAGAAATAGGTGATCAAGAGAGGAACATAACATTCTAGAAATGTGTGCTAAGTTCTTTTATATGACCGTTTCAATAAATTTTGATTGTCAACATTCCTGAGATTATCAGAATATTAGAATGCTGTCTTAATCCATTCTCCTGAAGCTACTTTCTTCATTGTTTTGACACATGATTACTATTTTAATTTTTAAAATTACAGTTTTATCAACTGATTTTCTTTTGTTTTTTGAACAGAAATCTTAGAGACTGGTGTTAAAGGAACTTCAGAATCACTTAAAGGTGTAAAACGAAAAAAGATTGTAGCTGAAAATCATCTGAAAAAAATACCAAAATCTCCACTGAGAAATCCTCTTCAGGCAAAACACAAGCAAAATACAGAAGAGTCATCTTTCATTATTCTTCAGAGTGCTTCAGAGGCTCACAAAAAGCAGAATCACAGTTCTGTGAAAAATGGGAAACAGTTTATCAAACAAAATGGAGAAACACCCAGGATAATTGCTGAGGTCTCCAAGTTTGAAGACTCAATCTCCCCAAAGAAGCCCTTGATTTTGCATCATCCATCCGAACTACGCAGGTGGAGGTCAGAAGGCTCTGACCCCAGCAAGCTAAACCATCTCGATGGAAGATGTGACCCTAGTTCTTTGTCTAGTAAAACCAGAACTGACCATAGTGAATGTATCTCCTCTAATGGTAGTACTACTTTCTCCTCCTACACAAACACCGCATTTGATGTCTTACTGAAAGCAATGGAGCCAGAACTCAGCACCTTATCACAAAAGGGCTCATCTTGTGCAGTTAAGGTTGAGAAACTGAAACCAAATAAAACTGTACGACCCTCTTCTCAATTAAAAATCAGCTCAATGGATGCCCCCAATCAGACTTCACAAGATTTCGTTGCTGAATCACAGTCTTCTTCTTGTACCTCATACACAGTGCATGTTTCTACTGCTCAGAAGAATGAGCCAACAGCAGTTCAGTCTATTTCTCATTCATATAATCAACAAGAACACTTTGTTTCTAAATCTATCCCACTTAATCAACAGCTTTCAGTATGTTCAGGTTTCACAAGATCACAAGATCACAAGACAAATCTGCAAAATCAAGAAAACACCAAACTTGAACAAGTTTATAACATAGTAGTGACATCATCTGTAGGTCTGACTTCATCTTCCAGTAGAGCTCAGGTTACTCCTCAAAACCAGCAAGTAGATTCTACTTCACCTATGTCAGTAAGTCCAACTCATTCTACGCAGTCACCCCCCATGCCAGTTTATAATTCAGCTCCTGTACCTTTACCTTCTGTTGTTAATCACAGTGTTGAACAAATGTGCAATCTTCTTCTGAAAGATCAGAAGCCAAAAAAACAAGGAAAATATATCTGTGAATATTGCAATAGAGCTTGTGCAAAGCCTAGTGTGCTTTTAAAACATATTCGTTCCCACACTGGGGAGCGACCCTATCCTTGTGTGACCTGTGGATTTTCATTTAAGACTAAAAGTAATCTGTACAAGCACAAAAAATCTCATGCACATACTATCAAACTGGGTCTTGTCTTGCAACCAGATGCTGGTGGTTTATTCTTGTCACATGAATCCCCAAAAGCACTTAGTGTCCACTCAGATGTAGAAGACAGTGGGGAAAGTGATGAGGAGGGCACTGCTGATGAAAGACAGAATGACCCAGGTTCCATGGAACTGCAGCCTGTGCAAATAATGAAAATAATAGCAAATTCTGAAGTATCAAAATCAAGTCCCATAACAAGCAATCCAGATCATGTTGTAGGTACCTTTTCATTACAGGAGAAAACCTCAGAATCACAAGCTTTGACAGAATTACCAAAAGTTGTGGTCCACCCTATCAGCTTGTCCCCTTTAAGAGTTGAGAGCCCAAAGGTTGTGGATTCTCAGTCTGATTGTCCAAGTGCACAGAAGCAGAAGGACCTTCAGGTGACCAGTATAGTGTCACATCCAGCGTGGGCATCCTCCCTAGAGACTAATGTTAAGTCCTGTCTGAAAGGTGACATGAGTCAGCCAGAGGGAAAACAAGAATCTCATATAGGTCCTGGACATGCTCAGCTGCAGAGGCAACAAGCTACAGATTACTCCCAAGAGCAACAAGGAAAACTTCTGAGTCCTCGAAGTTTAGGAAGTACGGATTCTGGTTATTTTTCACGTTCTGAAAGTGCCGATCAATCAGTGAGTCCACCAACTCCCTTTGCCAAAGCATTACCCACCATAGAACAGGACTTGAGTAAGAATATTGGACCCTCTGCACTTCGTGTCAATGCACCAGCACCTTCTACTTTACCAGCAGGTGAAAAAGCATCACAACCAGGTCAGATGCGCCCACCTTTGGCAACAAAAACACTTGAAGAACGAATATCAAAACTGATCTCAGACAATGAAGCCTTGGTAGATGATAAGCAACTGGATAGTGTAAAGCCACGGAGAACCTCCCTCTCACGACGAGGAAGTATTGATTCACCCAAATCATACATATTTAAGGATTCTTTCCAGTTTGATTTAAAACCAATGGGACGGAGAACAAGTTCAAGCTCTGATATGCCAAAGTCTCCTTTCACGCCTACTGAGAAATCAAAGCAAGTGTTTCTTCTGTCCGTACCTTCCCTTGATTGTCTACCTATTACAAGAAGTAATTCTATGCCGACCACAGGTTACTCGGCAGTACCTGCAAACATAATACCACCATCTCATCCACTGAGAGGAAGTCAGTCATTTGATGACAAAATTGGAGCTTTTTATGATGATGTCTTTATATCAGGACCTAACACGTCTATACCCCAAAGTGGACATCCCCGTCCCCTTGTCAGACAAGCAGCTGTGGAAGACTCCTCAAGTGAAAATCATGTTCTTGGTACTGGACAGTCTTTGGATGAGAATTATCAGGGATGTAATGCCACTAGTGAGACTTCATCAGCAAGGAGCAAGTCATTGGCACCAGGCTCACATTTAGAAAAAAAGAAGTCTCATCAAGGACGAGGGACAATGTTTGAGTGTGAAACTTGTAGAAACAGGTATAGAAAATTGGAAAATTTTGAAAACCATAAGAAATTTTACTGTTCAGAGTTACATGGACCAAAAACAAAGGTAGCTATGAGAGAACCTGAACACAGCCCCCTGCCTACTAGCACACAACCTCAGATTCTGCACTACAGAGTTGCTGGTTCCACAGGGGTCTGGGAACAGACAACACAGATAAGAAAAAGAAGGAAAATGAAGAGTGTTGGAGATGATGATGAACTTCAGCAAAGTGAAAATGGAGCTTCTCCAAAAAGCTGTGAAGGCCTTAAGTTTCAGAATACTTTGAATTCTGCTTCCAGTTTCTCTAAACATAATGTTCTTATAACAAGGGACCAACAGCACAAGAATACCCAATTGCAGAACTCCCAAATTCAACATGTTGTAAGAGTCCCAGACCAGACCATGGATCCAAAGCTCTCTACCATCATGGAACAACAGATAAATTCAACTGCCCCAGACAAGATAGAGTTGAAGAGACATGGAATTTCAGTCATCCAGCATACAAACTCACTGAGCAGACCCAATTCATTTGATAAGCTTGAGTCTCTTGAAAGGGTTTCCCCAGTTTCTTTCCAAGACCTGAATAGAGCAATAAAGCCTGGATCTCTGAAAGTGGTAGGAATTTCCCAAGATGGAGGACTGCCTCAAAGCACACCACATCTTCACCAACCTACACTATCAAATGCTCTTAGAGGAGAACGTAAGGAAGGTTCAAGAAAGATTTCTAGTGAACGACTTGTGTTAGGGCAGCCTTCAAGGCTTGTTCGACAGCACAACATCCAGGTCCCAGAAATTCTGGTCACAGAAGAACCCGATCGAGACCTTGAAACCCAAGGTCATGATCAGGAAAAGTCAGAGAAGTTCAGTTGGCCTCAACGAAGTGAGACCTTATCTAAATTGCCAACAGAAAAACTTCCACCCAAAAAGAAAAGGCTTCGTCTTGCTGAAATTGAGCATTCTTCAACCGAATCAAGTTTTGATTCCACTCTCTCCAGGAGTCTAAGTAGAGAGAGTAGTTTGTCACACACTTCAAGTTTTTCAGCTTCGTTAGATATAGAAGACGTTTCCAAATCTGAGGCTCCCCCAAAAATTGATTTTATAAATAAAGCAGAATTTCTCATGATGTCAGCAGGTTCTAATACACTTAATGTTCCTGGAGTTCACCGAGAAATGAGACGTGCTGCATCAGAACAGATTAATTATATGCAAACATCAATGGATATCACTGATTTCAGAAGTAAATCATTTGACTGTGGAAGCATAGCTCCACCTCAGACAACACCACTTGTTGAATTGCAGCCTCCAACCTCCCATTCTGGCATGTGTGTCACCACGCATGTACCTCTCTTGGAAAGGAGGAGAGGCCCATTGATTCGGCAGATATCTTTAAACATAGCTCCAGATGGTCCTCTGTCACCTGTAAACCCATCATCTTTCCAAACGATTGCTCTTCCTGTGGTAAACGGGGTACCATTTCAGGGAACTCAGCCCAATAATACATCTAATAGGTCCTTAGTTGAGCTTCCTGCAAATACTTTGCACTCTCAAATTCAAGTTCAGGATCTGCAAACAGAAATTTCAGATTCCACTTCTACCAACATCTTTCCTGTCCAACAGTGTTTTAGTTTGCTAAATGAGATTCATACACCTCTTAGTCACCAAAATTCACAGATGTCTCTACAAGTGTCTACGAAGTGTGTCAGCACAGATGGAAGTCCCAATTTATGTGTATCTTCTAAAAGTGAGGATTGTTTTGCACCCAAGTACCAACTTCAGTGTCAGGTTTTCACTTCAAGCCAGTCTTGCTCTTCTAATTCTGTGCATCCATTGCCAAATCAAATTCTTTCAGATCCAGTTCAGGCTGAACATCTTGGGACTTCAGTGGCATTATCAACCAAATTAGTAGATGCCATATCGAATTCACATTCTTTGCCACCACTAACACTTGGGCCACTCAGTGGTCAAGTGCCAACATCATTTGTACCACCCAAGCATCTGCAAGGTAGTGTTCCTGCTTACTGTTTTGCCACAGACATATCTCTACCACAAATCCTAGTTACCCAGGATCTGTCCAGCCAGCCAATTTGCCAGGCTAATTGTAGTGTGGTGCCAATAGGTGAAGAACAGAATTCTTTGCCAAAGTCACAAAAAGATCCCCAGAATGCTTTGCTAAACCCAGGGGAAGTACTTGTTTGTGAAAATGTTTTTTCAGATATTGTCTCAAATTCTTTATCAAAACCCTTACCCACAACTCAAAAAATGTCTATGGGTAGACTTTCCCCCCAACAAGAATCTTCGGCTTCAAGTAAAAGGATGCTTTCCCCAGCAAATAGTTTAGACATTGCCATGGAAAAGCACCAAAAACGGGCTAAAGATGAAAATGGAGCGGTTTGCACAACAGATCTTAGATCCTTGGAACCACTGAGTTCAAAAGCTAGTGAAGTTAAACAGAAGAAACCTGTTTTAGTGAGACAGGTTTGTACTACAGAGCCTCTTGAAGGTATAATATTGGAAAAGGATATTTTTTCTCAACCTGAAATTAGTGAGGCTGTTAATTTGACAGATGTTTTACCAGCAGATAATTTGGCATCAGGGCACTCTAAGATTGTAGTTATAGAAACTATAAAAGAGTTACAAGAACTTGAAAATATCAAAATGTCCACATCACTTACAGTTGAAAATTCCTCTGTCCCATCAGAAAATACTCACATATCTCCTTTGGAAGATCTAGGCAATAACCAAGAAAAGGAATCTCCAGAGGTTAAAAATCAAGATGACAAAGTGAACATCCCCGAACAAAGTCACCTAGCAACTACCACTCTGTCAGTGTTTGATGCTGGAGACACACGGCAGCTGTCTTTCCCCAGCCTGAAGACTACAACCAGTTTTACATGGTGTTATCTGTTAAGACAGAAGGCTTTGCACTTACCTCAGAGTGACCAGAAAACTTCAGCCTATACTGATTGGATAGTAAACACCAGTAATCCAAATCCACTTGGCTTGCCTACGAAAGTTGCTCTTTCTCTTCTTAATTCAAAACAGAAGACTGGAAAATCACTGTATTGTGAAGCAATAAGTACCCGCTCCAAATCAGATTTATTGGTCTATTCAAGCAAGTGGAAAACCAACTTAAGTAAGGTACTGGAAATATCATTTATCTTCAAAAATTGTAAATTAGTTTGATGTCTTGATGCATTAAAATATTTTAATTAGAAAGTTGTGATTTAATTTTGAATGATAAGTCATGCTTCATATGTATAGCTATTTCAGAGAAAGGATCATGTGTTTTCCCTGGGAGTTTTACTTGATAAGATTACCTGGAGAGTTCTAGCAGTGATTCTAAGAGACATTCTGAAAATGATAACTTGTCCTGAGCACCTATTTCTATTTTTTTTCCTCAGTTGAATATTTAAGTGTTTATTTAGTAGCACAGATTGTCATGTTTTATTTTCATCTTTCTCCTGTGTTAAGGGATAATTTTTACTGTTAAATGAGAGCAGATTGTGTTCATGCTTTGTTCCTGTAACTCAGGAAAATAGACGTGAATAATGGATCTTTGATCTATATCATTTTAAAATGTAAGTAGAGTCATACATACTATGTATATCTGATGCTCGCCCATGCCTTCCTTATGTAGAAAGTTTATCTCAACTTTCCTCCTATGTATTTCTAGTTATCATCTCAGTATTAGAGATCACAAAATAACTCATGATTAAGTTGATTTGATAATTTTGCCTAGTTTGTGGGATTAATCTCATTAGAGTTGTTGGCTTTATAAGGTAGGAAAAGTTATTTAAGTAGTTAAGAATAAATAGGTAAGAATATCATGTTAGATTTTCAAAATTATACGTATGGTCCTGTCAGCACACAGTACAGGCTTCTAAGCAAATATGTGTGTGTATACCTACATATACATAGTAATAGAAAATATTACTGTATTGGTTTTATACTAGAAGCATGTGCAGTTTCTAAAATAAGTCTGTAAATATATTTTTCTATGCAAATATAGGTATGTGTGTATATATACATATATATATATATATACTTACCAGTTGAAAATATCACCATTAATTTTACAATAGAAGTTTGTAAAATTTCTGAAATAAGTCTCTGTTAATACGTTGAGGAATTCTGGATATTAGGGAACATTTTCAGAAGTAGTGATAACTGGATCTTTAAAAACATATAGGGATTTTTCAGGCAAACAAGAATAAAAAATTGTAATGATCTGGTGAATGACTTAGAGATGAGAAGAACTTGGTTTCTGATGAGTCTATCATAGCTAGAAGATATTAAGTTTGAAATACTGTCCTATATAGAAGTTGGAAATGTAGGTAAAAAACAAAGACTGCATAGTGATAGGGAATTATTGGAACTTCTCAGTCATGGATTTTAATTTTTAGGTTCTCTGATTCAACTCTAGATGTATTGAATCAGAATATTGAAGATGAGACCTGATCATGAGGATTTACATCGTATATTTCTGAATGCCTCTAGAAAGTGACTTTCCATCCTTGGCAGAAGTGCATCTGGAAATGAATATCCCCTAGGTTTTAATCTAGGCGAGCATTAGAGTTACTATCTAAAAATACTTTAGTTTTGAAATTGTTAGAATTGTGGAAAAAAAGAGACTTGCACCTAGAATGGATCCTGGGAACACCATTTAAAGGGTTAGACCAATGAAAAAAGTCCACATAGAATACTGAAAGAGCTTTTCATAGAAGAAAAAGAACTAGGAAAAAGTGGTATCACACAGATCAAAGAAGAATGTATTTCAAGTAGAGTTGTCCCAGCAGAGAGGCCAAATAAAGATGAACTAACAGTATCAACTGAGCAGCTTTAGTATCACTGGTGACTTGTATCACATGTGACTGGATAACTGGGTACTGGTTTCATTGTTAAGTCACACTCAAAATGTTAATGTATTTGTGATTCAAAATGGAAAAGAATAGATACTAAATTAAAATAAATTTTAAGAGAAATGAGATGCCAGCAACTTACAGTGATATGAAGTGATTAAACATTATAGGAACTAAGGGAATAATAAAGATTTTAACATTTAACTCATTAATAATGTTGGTAGACAGAAGTCAGATTTGATTGGGACAAAATAAGAAATTAAGAAGTGAGGATTTGGTATGGAAAAGAAAGTAATAAATAGAGCTACTGTTAAGAATATGGAAGGAAAAGTATGTATTTGTGTGTTCCAAACTGAGGGGAAACCTGATGTGTTTCTCAGGAAAATATGAGATGGTTGCAATTCATTTGTCTTTTAGTACCACCATTTGCAACACAGTCCAAAGCATTTTCTTTGTTTTTGGCTTTGTAAGGACAGAGACTTCTCTTAGTAAACTTTCTGAGGTTGCATAGGCCCTCCTTCCACAATGCAGATACTCTTCCATAACTTAATATTATTAAGCCATCTTGGCGCCATAGTGTATATTCAGTGATGTGATTTTTAAAGGAGGTTTATAACAGAGACCCTTGATGAGAAAAGTGTGCCTTGTGTTGGATTCATTCCAAGAACTGAAAGTTTGAGCTTTTCCTGTTCACACTTAAGCTGGACAGGTATATAATAACACCAAGAGTGCTTTCTCATTGAGCTAGCATCCCTTTTGTTCTCTTACTGGAGGATGTGTGCGTGTGGAATGGCTGAGGACTAAGGAAATCTTGTGAATGGTGTGGTTTTATAAAATCTTGTTTAAAATCATGAAGTACTATTAGTATACTTAAAAAAGTAGTTACTAATATTTCTATATGAATAATATTTCCAGAATTTCTATAGGAAAAACATTTTAGTGTTCATTGCCTTTTCCTAGAGATTTAATTATTATCAAACCAAAACTTGACTTTTGACTTGACATGGATCTCACAGATACCAGTGTTCAGATGCTTATGAAAAAATAGAGAAGTTACATTATATTTTAAGCTAATGGGAAGAAAGGGAGAATAAAATACTGAGAAATGAGACTTCTGCTTTAACTTTATAATGTATTACCGTCCAAGGGGATGTTAGTTATGTTTTTTATAAGTTATGTTTTTAATAAGGCATTATACCAAGTGGAGTAACTAGTTCTTTTCCATTTGCAAAGGATGTGTTCTTTAAGTAATGTAAGTAATGTGCTTAAATTTTAGTATGAATGACCAGTTAGAAAAAAGAATATTTAGTCTATTGAAAAAAGTTCCTATTAAACTGATGGAATACTAAGGAAGGAGGTTCCATAGCCTTTACTGGGGGTGTCAGTTTCACTGCAGTGAAATTTTAAAATAGCTCTAGATTTATCAGTTTGCTGTGGTTTAGATAGCTGTATTGATAAGGGAGAAGACAAAGCAAATGATAATAACTTGTTATGTCTTTGAAATGCATTTTATTAACTGTATGCTTTGAACTCTGTTGTGTTTAATTTCCAAGTGAAACATTAGTATATGCCTGTGTTTTCAGTTTTATTAAATTAGTTTATCTTTCTTTTTTTTTTTTTTCAGAGAGCACTAGGTAATCAAAAGGCCACAGTAGTTGAATTCAACAATAAAGATTCCTCTGAAATTAACAATGAACAAGATAAAGAAAATTCCTTAGTCAAAACTGAACCAAGAAGAATTAAAATATTTGATGGAGGGCAAGTACAAATTTTACTTCTTAAATGTACATTTAAACTTTTTAAATGTACATTTGATTTCATGTGAATGAAGACTTATCAGTGCCAATTTTATATATTGTTGAAAGTTTCTCAGTTTATCAACAAAACCTTCATGATAAAGTATGTTAGTTTTATGTTAAGTAATTCTATTTAGTTAAGAAAATGAAATTTAGAATGTTATGGATTCTCAAAGGTGACTCAGAACTCTGTTTACATTGTGAAACCTGTATTTCACATTGATTTAGAGCAAGGAATGACTAAGGAAAATCTGCTCTTAGAGACCTATTACCTTTATTTAAATATGAGAAAAAATTGTAAAGTCAGTTGTGCTTATAGTGATACTCAGAAATATTTTAGTACTTACAGTTGTGATTGAATATAGCAGTTAAGAAAATTTTTAGACCAGTCACTTAAAAGAAGGAAATACTTTGAAATTGAACTGGTAACGAGTAAAGTTGTGATTAGAATTGACCATTAGAATATTGTTTGAAGTAAAAGCTAGACTATTGTTACATTTACATGTATTAAATTTATATTAAGTATAAAAATTGTGCATCGTTTTAATTTTTAGGTGGAATTTTAATTATTAATATTTTCTAAAAGACATAGTTTCCATCTGTTCATTTATTTCCTTTAAATTAGATATAAATCAAATGAAGAATACGTGTATGTACGAGGCAGGGGAAGAGGAAAGTACATATGTGAAGAATGTGGAATACGTTGCAAGAAACCTAGTATGTTAAAAAAACACATACGAACCCATACAGATGTCCGCCCCTACCACTGCGCTTACTGTAACTTCTCCTTTAAGACAAAAGGTATGAGATGGCATTGCTTCAAGGTCCTTTTTCTGTGCATTGAGTTAGTATAGCTAAGACACTGCTTTGCTTTATTTGACCAAGGATGCAGCAATAAATATGCTGTCATTAATTACATCTTGTCAACATTGTAATTTTATTTTATTTCTTTCTGAACCACCCTAGAAAAGTTTTTGACCACACACTTTTAAAATATATATAATAAATAGACCTTTTTAAAAAGAAAAACTGCCCTTTTCATTCTCACTCCCAAATTCTAGTTCATATGATGACTAAGACATTTTCAAAAATACTTTGCAATTAATGAAAAACAAAAATTTTCATGATCACAAGTAAATTTATTTTGGTATTAAAAGATTTTAAAGAGAAAAAAAAAGATTTTAAAGAGAAATTTAAAATAACTACTTATAAACTTAGCAGTGATTACTCATGTTTTTATCATCTAATTTTAGGCATATATAACTACTTCTTTGTCTTTTACTTGATGTTTTTTTAACCCAGTTGTTGAATTTAAACCTCAAATCATGTAACCTTTGTAAAGAAAGCTCAGAACTATTTATTAAAAGTATAGTTAGTATTCTTTGTGTATTCTTTATAGAGTTTTATTTAAGTTGTAAGCTTTTATTATGTTAAGGCAATTTTGCCCTTTACAGATATCCTGTTGACATGTAATGGAAAAACTACTACTAAATGTTTGCATTTTTCATTATACTCATTCATTAATCAGTACATAAAATTTTTAAATGGTGATTTTAATTTCATAAATCATCCACTTAAAAATATTTACTCTAAAACAAAGCTGTGCAATCATAAAATCATCTGTCTGAAAGGATAGTAGTTGTAAAATTTTAATCCATTTTTTAGAGAAACTATTTTCATCCCTTTGGAGTTACCATTTGCTTTTATTTCATTACAGGTTATTTTCAAAGTTTTGTTTTAAAGACTTAACAAAACTTATTACATTTCTTGGATGATAATTTTTTGACATTTAAGAATGTTATAATGCAGATAAATTGCATCAAATTAGCTATCCTTAAGTGGTATACTAGTTGAAACAAGAAAGAAGGGGGGCAGTTTACCAAAACTGCTCTTCAGATTATTTTGAATATTTCTAAAAATTTTCAAGGAATCCTGAGGAGTTAGAGGAAACATTGATTCTGTAGTTACCTTCTGGAGATGGAAGATGACTTGGGATGATTTTATTTGTAGGATAAGATCCTACATAAGATGCTTTAATGTTTCACTCATTTTGTTATCTTTTTCACTGATTTTTCCCTATCAGTAAAGAAACATCAACTAAGTCCTGGTATGAGACCCAGAGCCATTTTAGTAGATCAGTATTACTAATAAAAGATTACCAAATACGGAACAATGTTACCCAAATAAAAGAAAATGAAGGTGTAAGATGAAATGGGTGTTTCTTGCTAGAAGGAAAATAAATCAAGGTAGTAAAAAAAATGCATTCATATCATAAGAAAAATAAAGGAAAACTTAGTTGTTGAAAACCAAATTAAACCACAGATTTCGGGGCAAAGAACAATATGATGAATCACCAAGTATTAACCTTGGATGGAAAATCATAAACTATATCATAGAAATTTTCAGTAGATATTTACTAAATAGTGGGCAGAGTATAATGGCCCCTAAAGAGTGAGCATTATTTTAGTACTTATTAATCCTTCATTTTTCTAATACACTGCATCTCTGAATTTACATTAAATGCTTTCTTTTGTCAGATAATTCCTGTAATTTTGTGTGACAAGCATTACTTCAAGAAAGTTCCCTAATTAAGGATACTGGTAAAGAAGATATTAGAAATTCACTGTTTCAACCCCTTATCAGCATTCTAGTTTTCTTTTTTTTAATAGTCACCTTCCTTGTAGAAACATAGACCTTTTGTGAATATATATATAGAGAGAGATAAATAAAAATTAGATTCCACAGAACCTTCTAAAGTAGCTAAACAATAATCGACCTGCTTTTAGATTAGACTCAAGATTTTACTCTATTCTGGTTTACCTTGTTCTAGCCACTTGAATGTGTCTTATTACTAACAGAAAGTGAATGTGTCTTATTACTAACAGAAAGAAATCGTGGTGTAATGATATCTTTGTAAATGTGAGTGTGTACGGATGAGCAAGATAGCAGAGTCCTCTCAGAGCAACATCTGTAGTGCTAGACGCTGGTACTCTATGCTGGTAATACATATGAATCTATACTTCATTTGTCCTCTTTATGAGTACATTTTCAGTATAATTTAATTGATTTCACTATTTTGTTTTAAAGACCAGTCAACAGAAAATTATATTACGCTTGCATCTCTGCAGGATTTCATTTCATTTATGCACAGAAAGCTAAATTCTGTGTACTTACATGAATCAACAACAAAATGCCTCATGCTTTCCATAGGATTCTGACTGATTTTTATTAAATCCGTTGAAAAAATTTTCTGTTAATATAGTCTATAGCACTGCTAGAGAAAATTTCACTTTCTAGACATTTTTCATCTTTAAAATGCAAATTGCTTTGTTTATTGTAAATTTTTTAAGCTGTGTTGATAATTCAGGTTATGAGAAAATACACTTATTAAACATTTATACTCCCAAATTTGCTAGTTACGAGTATACATTAACTTCCTAGAAAGCAAATAACCTGTCGTGATCATTTAGGGAAGAAAAGCATTTTGAAAAAGAACTATTGTTGGACCTTGCGATTTGGTTTATAATGTTTTTCTTATGTTAAAAGAGTTTTGACATATGAGTAGAACTTTCAGTCACATTAAAATGACAAAACTTTTCTTAATAAGTTTATGTGAAAATTTTGAAGCATGAGAAAAATTAGAGATTGGGTAGTGAACATCAGTATGTCCCTCATCTTTTAATGAGTGTTACCATTTTGCTATATTTGTTTCATATTTTTTTAAAGTATATTTTTAGTATAAGTCACACAAGGCCAGCTGATTTAAATCAGGGGTTCTTTCCAGAATCACAGTAGTCAAGGTTAAATAGCCACTAGACCATTACCTGATCCCAGCATGCTCCTGTGCTTGATGTCCATGCACTTACACTAAGCTCTGGCGCTCTGTACATACTACTGAGTGCATGAATTCACTTGAACAAATGTGCAGTTCACAACTTTACTACATTTAGTGGAATCAAGACTCTGTATTTGCAGCAGTTTCACAGGTCCTTCAGCGGGATCCCACAAGCACAAAATCTAGACCAAAGAATCAGAAATTTTGAGCTTTTCAAAAGGCTTATTCTCAAATATTGGTGTGTCCCTGCCTACCAGTATTTGTTTAGAATTTGCTTGTTTTCTGAAGAAACCATTTTTCCTGTATTGGCAATTGGTGGGGTGGTGGTGGTGGTGGTGGTGGTGGTGGTGGTGGTTGTGGTGGTGGTTGGTGAGGGTGGCATCATCCCCTCATCCCCTGCTTGGTATCCTCAAAAGATCTGAGCTCTTCCCTCCACTCAATAGCACTTGGTGCCAGTGGGGCCAGGGTTTTCCCCGTTAACAGGATGAAATTTATTTTATCACCTAGTTCCAGCCTCCAGGGTAAACATGTCTATAAAGACACTGTGGTGAGACTTCCAGTCAGTGTGGTTAATTGAAATTAATGCAGGACCCTCTTCGTGTTCTAGACACAAAGAAAGTTTGAAATGATGACGACCAATACAGATTTTATTAGATTATCAAGCTAAAAGTAAAAGCCAAGATTTCCAGAGACCAGAAATCAAGAACACTTCAAGCTAGAAATATGATCAGATTTTTAAAAAGAGAAAAAAAGCCATGGCGCATCAAAACCCTGATATATGGCTGCAGGGCTGAGATTTTAATGTCAATTCTGGGATGGAGTCCAAGACCCAGAATAAACCTGGCTCTCCTCTCTTTGGACCATACTGGGAAAAAGCTATCTGCTAAAAAGTAAAACCCTGTTACAGAGAAACAAACCAGTTCCGAATCAGTGATCTGAAACCAATGAGAATGGTAAAGTCCCACAGAAAAACGTTAAGAGAGCAGATCTCTTAGAGATGTGTCTGCAGCTCAAAGGGTTTAAGTCTCCATGGAAAACAGTCTTGCTGAAGATCAGCTAACAGTTAAGAACTAAAAAGCATGTAAGGAAACAAAGTATTCTGACAGAAAGCCAACTGACAACCCTGATAGAGAATTGATTCTCCAAGAACTTTACAGGTGATGGGGTGATAGGCTGTAGTCTGAGAGGGACTTTTAAGTATATACAAAATGTTCTAAGGTATAATGACTAGAGAATAAATAAAAGCACCTAAGCAAATGTGGACAGCTATTAAAGTAGAAGAAGATTAGCTATGAATTAGTATTAATAAAAAGGTTTTTGCAGCATAGATGCCAATATTTTGTTTGATCCAAATTTTAACATAGGAGTTGTATAATCACAGTCTGTACTTTCATTTGAAATGGAATTTGCCAGTGTTGACAAATGCAATAGCAAAACACTATATGTAAGCTTAGCAAATGTTCTTTTCCCTTAAGGAAATCTGACCAAACACATGAAGTCCAAGACACATAGCAAGAAATGTGTGGATTTAGGCGTCTCAGTAGGTTTAATAGATGAACAAGATACAGAAGAATCAGGTAAGGCTTTGTTCCATATTTTTCATAAATGCTACTTAAGTGTAGTGGGGTTTTGTGTGTGTGTGTGTGTGTTTTTGTTTTGTTTTGTTTTGTTTTGTTTTTTTGCATCCATACTCTTCTATTTTCACTTGGTTCCTGTTTTCATTGTCTGTTTATACCAAATGATAGATTTCTAGTCTGTTTTCCTATCTCAGATTTGTCTTCTTTCCAATGATCCCTGTTCAGATTAGGTTGGTCCTTCTGCTGTGTGCCAAGTCTCCATTTGTTTCATTCACCTATTAACCAAATAAAGTGTGAGCCATTGACTTTACATGCTCAAAATCCTTTGTCAACTGCTGCCTACCTTCTTCATCCCTTTTTTCATTTTTCTTTCACCAGCTCTAATGCTTAAATTTTCTGCTTACATGACTTACCTCCAGCTCTCTACTATACAGCCCTCCCTTAAAATTACCCTCAACTCCCTCCCAAGAGTGACTTCCAGCTGCATTGGTCAAATTCTTACTCTCTTTCAAGACAACTCAAGTTCACTGCCTTCATGAAGCCGCCTCTGGTTTTTCCCTTCCCATATCACTTGCTGGAAGCAATTTTTCTCTTTTCTGGACTCCTAAAATATGGTTGTATTTTCTCTGTGAGAGAATTGAATCTCTTTCTGCTTTACTTTGTGATTATTTACCTCAACACTGAAGCCTTAAGCAAAATCAATGGCTGAGTAGTATTTACTTCATCTACTTCACTTGGTGCAATGCCTTGCACATAACAGCTGTTCCGGAAATGTTTGTGAAATAAAACATTTGTTTGCTTCCGCAAAACATTTGTTTTTTTTGAAGAGCCTAACTGGTTGTTTTCTTAACAATATTAACTCAACAAATACAAGTATTTATTTTTAACCAGTTTTGAAAGAAAATAAACCTGCTCATCTGTTCTGACTAATCAGAGACTAGAATAATCCTTTTTTAGAAATTTTTTTAACTCAGAAATCTATGTACAAAGGATATTTTTAAAGAAAAGTTATCTGGCTGCTTTTTAAAGATATTCTCTAAATTCAACTTTGCCTGCTTTCTTGTTTTATTTAATGTGCATTCATATGATACAGAGAAAATTACCAAAGACAAAATTGTGATGACATCATTTAAAGTATGGGTAGAAAAATTAGATACATTTTATTCTACCTGACAGCCAGTAAACACTACTGAGTCAACCTAAATTATTTGTCTAAATATGCAAGAATAATCAGTGACTTCTTAAATGACGCAGTTAAAATGATTCACTATCGTAAGCACCAGGAAAAGATGCATTTAACACTTTTTGGGAAATAAACTGATCAATTCCTAATAAAAGAAAAATAATCCTAACTAATCTAGGATACTAAAGGTATTTAATTTGAATAGGCACCTTGTTTTCATACGTATTATATATGGCAACATCAGTATTTAAAAGTACCTAGCACATTAACATGTTTAATATTTTTCTTATGAGTATATTTATAAAAACTGATTATCATTGCTATATATTCTGTCATTTTCTGTTTAAAGACACATCTAATAAGATTAATTTATGATTCACTTAGTTTATTCCGTTTATTATCTACACTTGTTCTTAGGCAAAAGGCCAAGAAGTGAGTTTATTAACTATGCAGTACAGTTAGAAGTAATAATTTTAGTAGAAAACTCCTTTTATTATTTACTTTGATATATTGCTATTAACTTGAGCAAGTCAGAATTAAAATGCTAGGAAAAATAATTAAGTTTCAGCAAGTATATTTATTCACAGACTAAAAATATATTCATAAACTAGATGTTACAATATGAAGTATTAATGTCTGAGAAATGTGTAAATGTATAAAATATATTTTAATATTATACTGTCAAGTGTTTTATTTCTCAAAATGGGTCATTAAAATCAACTAAATTGTTTGAAGGGTCTTCTAAAGTGAAAGAATGTGAACCCCAAGATTTACATAGTAGAATTAAGGGTTTCCATTTTCATCATATATTGTTTAGGGTGACTGATGAACCTACATATCTGTTCATTTTTGTATGTTTCCACATGAAGCAGGTTTTTGATTTGAACTCAAACTTGATCGTTTAATCCTTTATGTAGTTAGATTAGGCCATTGATAAACTAGATTATTTTACCTGATTTTCAGTTAACTTTTTAAAAATTACTGGTGATATGCCAGTAATTAATTAATTGACAATTAATTAAAACCATGATTTTTTTATTTTAAAGTAAATTTTAGCATCTATATTTTTACCAAGTGCTGTGTCATACTACAAACTTAATAAATCTTTAAAAGTTACCAATAAAATATATTCTTCTATTGTGTATTATGTATGCTTAGAATGTAGGTATAAGTGTAATAAACATTTGGTGTTTTATTAGATGTTATTAATCTTTTTGTTTTTCTCTCATGTTCTAAAAAAACTTTTCAAGGTACAGTCACTGAGGTGAGAAAATGTATTCCTTCACCTTCTCTAGTGTTAGAAAGTAATGTTATTCTGATAATAGGAAAAGAAAAAACAAAACAAAAAATGAGATTTTTTTTAAATGCAAGAAGATTGCAAAGAGTTTTATTACTCATGTATTCACATTACAGTTGATTATTATAAATTTTTCTCACATTTTGTTCCTCTTTTTCATAAATTCAGTGTCAAGTGAGACTTTACACATAGGGGCTGTGTCTCTTACCCATCTTTGCCAGTTAGTCTTCCCCCCAGAGGCAAACACTGGCTACACTTAAGGGGTTTTCCTTTTAATTCATTGTCATGCATATTATTCATATATCCATGATAAACCTGTGGTTTTGCTTATGTTTGGATTTTAAATTTGCATAAATAATGTCATCCTGTATACATATACCTAGAAAATTAATTTCAGTGTGTAATTTTAAATCTCCAGATTTACCATTTCTTTAATTTATATCTAATATTGTAAGAATTTAAATTTTTGATCAGTTGGATTGATCAGTCTGTTGTCTTTATTGTGCAATATCCTGAAACTATTAATATACTTTAAAAAGAAGTTTTGTTTTCATTAAATTTATAATAGAGATGCAGGTTGCTTAGTAATATTTAGCCACCCTTGTGTGTAGGAGAGAAAGTCCAGATGATCATAATATGCTGCTGCATGTCTGGAAGGTATGCTGTTTTCTAATCTGAACATTACCCTAGAATATACTAGCTATTGTTTTTAAACTTCCTTTGTTGGTCTTCCTCTTCCCCTTAGCCTCTATAGTCTCTGGTCTTTAGTTCTTTCTGTCTATACTCACTCTGTAGGTAATCTCATCCACACCTTAAAAACCATCTGTGTTGATAATTCCGATACTGCAGACTTGTAAATCCACCTTATGCTCAATATCTCCACTTGGAGGTCTAGTAGCCATCTTAAGTTAGATGTGCTCTAAAATCCTTATTTACCTCTTATATATAAAAAGCACAGTCCTTTCAGTTGCTAAGCCAAAAATCTTGAAATTTTACTTGATGCCTTCATTTTGCTATAATCCACATTACCTGTTCTTTATTCCTCCAAAATGTATTCAGAATTCAGCCTTTTTTTTTTTTAACTGCAAGAAACCTAAGTGCCTCTTTCTCTCCCACCCTCCATCCCTCCCTCATTGGTTAACAACACTGTACATGATATGGAGGTTCATACCAGCCACACCCAATACCAATAATTTCACCACCAAGGAACCCATCCTTTGGGATCCCCCACACTTTGTTCTCCACCCTCTCCTTCTCTGGCATTCTACAATCAGATGTCTAGGGTTCATTATTAGTTTGGTTTTGTCTGACTCTTTGTTAGGTTTCTGTGTATTTCACAGATAAGTGAAACCATCCAGCTGTTGTCTTTTTCCTTCTGACTTATCTTAAAGCATAATACCCTCCATTTCCACCAATGCTGTAACAAATGACAGAAGTTCATCTTTCTATATATAGCTGCATAGCGTTCTGGTGTGTGTGTGCGTGCATGCGTGCGTGCCACGTGTGTGTGTGAGTGCGCATGTCTGTCCCAACTTCGTAATCCCCTCCTCTGTTGTTAAGAAGTTTCTTTTCTTGGGTTTCTTGAGTAGCACTGCAGTGAACATAGGCGTACATATATCCCTTTGCATTAGTGGGGTAAAATTGCTGGATTGTGTGTAGATCTACTTTAATGTATCCAGAAACCTCTTTACTGTTTTCTGTATAGGATGGACCAGTCTACATTGCCACCACTAGTATAAGAGTTTCTTTTCCTTCATATTCTTGTCCTATTTCTGGTCTTTTTGATATGACCATTCTCATGGGTATGAGATCTTACTTCATTGTGGTTTTTATTTTCATTTCCCTGAAGGTAAGTGTTGTTTCTTGTGCCTGTTGGCCATCTGTATATCTTCTTTAATGAAGTTTCTATTTTTATTATATAAGGCTGTTTCTCTCCTGCCCATTTTGTGGTGTGGTGTGAGTTCTTTGTAGAACTTAGATAATAACCCTTTTTCAGTTGTATGATATGTGAATATTTTCTCCCAGTATGTAGGGTGTCTTTTTGTTTTAATGATGTTTAGTTTCACTGTGGAGAAATGTTTTAATTTGATGTAGTTCCCCTTGTTTCTCTTTGCATTTGTTTCCTTTTTGTAGTCAGTATCTACCCCAAAGATATCACTAAAGTCAGTGTAATGGAGTGCTTTGTATGTTTTTTCTTATGTGTATTTTATGATTTCAAGTCTTACATCCAAGTTTTAAATTCATTTTGTGTACGCTGTGAGAGAGTGTTTTAGTTTCATTCTTTTGTATGAAACTGCCAAGTTTTGTTGAAGAAACTCTTCTTTCTCCAGCATACAGCTTTGGCTCCTTTGTTAAAGATTACGGTGTTAAGTGTAAGTTTATTTATTTTGGACTCTTAGTTCTATCCCACTGGTCTGTATATCTTTTTTTTTTTTTTAATTGCTGTACCATACTTTTTTTCTTTTTTTTAATGAGACTTGGTTTCACTATTTTTGCCCGTGGAACCACAGGCGTCGTTGCCTGGGGTACCACAGACTCGCAATCCCCAGCCTCAGCTTCCCAGGTAGCTGGGATTACAGGCATGCACCACCACACCCAGCTATTTTTTTGGAACTAGGTTTCACTACGGGCCCCAGGCAGGACTCGAACCACAATCCCTAGGCCCGGCTGCTTCATAGGCTGAAGCTTACAGGCATGAGCCACCTTGACCGACTGTACCATACTATTTTGATTACTATATTTTTGTAGGGTAGTTTGAGTGTGAACTTTGTTTTTTTGTGAGGATTGCTTTGATCCTTCTGAATCTTCTGTCCTTTTGTATGAATTTCATCCATGTTTGTTCTACTTTTCCTAAATGTGTCGTTGAAACTTTGATAGGGATTGCATTACCTTTGTATGTTGCTTTAGGTAAGATACCCATTTTTTTTTAACAGTGAGTTCTTCATTCCACGAGCAGAAAATCTTTCCATTTCTTTGTGTCTTCTATTTCCTCTAACAACCGTGAGGTTTACTCTAAGTCAACTTTTTTGTTAAGTCTGCTTCTTGATATTTTATTCTTTTTGATGTAATTGTAAATAGGATTGTTTCACTCGATTTCTTTCTATTCTAGTTCATTGGTTGCATATAGGAAAGCAATTGACTTTGTATATTGATTTTAATCAATCACAATTGATTTTAACCTGCCATTTTACTCACTAACTTATTGCCTCTGTTAATTTTTTAGCTTAGTCTTTAGGATTTAAAGTATATCTTATCTTGTAAATGATGTTAGTTTTACTTCTTCCACAACTTGGGATTCTTTGCCAAATTGCTCTAACTGGGATTACTGGTACTGGGTTTAATAATAGTAGTGAAAGTGGACATCCTGTCTTATACTTGTACCATTGAGTATGACATTAGATATGGGTTTGTCATATGGCCTGTAGGTTAAGGTATGTTCCACTTATCTCCATTTTTCTAGAATTTTTATCATAAATAGATGTAGAATCAAAATAAATATTTTCTCTGCTGCTGTTCATAGGCTCATATGATTTTTATCTTTTGTTGATATTGTTAATTAAATTGATCTATTTTTGGATGTTGAAGTATCCTAATGTTCCTGGCATAAATCCCATGTGGTTATGATTTATAATCTTTTCAATGAATTGTTGAATTATCCCTAAAATTTTGTTAGAAATTTTTTTGCATCTGGGTTAATTTGTAGTTTTCTGTTTCCATATAAAATGTGGTGGACACATTCCCTCCTCCTCAGTTTTTAGAAGAGTTTGAGAAAAATAGGTATTAGGTTTGTTAAAACACACTAATAGTTTTAATCTGATCCTTGGCCTTTCTTTGTGTGGTAGATTTTTGATTATTATTTCACTTTCCTTAACTATAATTGGTCTGTTTAAACTTTTTTTCTTCCTGGAGATTGCTATCACTTTTAACTACCTTTGCTACCTCATCCTGGGCAGAATCACCATCATCCATCATTTCTACTATATAGCTTGTAGTAGACCCTGACTGGTCTCTGGTTCAAGCTCTTTCCCTTATAGATACTTTTCAACATTATAGCCAATTTTTGAAAAAGTACATCATTATTTTTACCTAAATTCCTCTAGTAATTTCCTATCTCATTCAGAGCACTGATCTACCATATCTTATGAGCTCACCAAGCTACTCACACTCTTCCTCACTATCATCACATAAACATCTCCCATTCCTTCCCCTCTTGCTCACTGAGTTATGATCACACCTGTCTCTTGTCTCTTTACTGAACACATTCAGCAGGTTCACTTATTTCCTTTCTTTGGAAAACCTTCCACCAAACCTTCAAGACTTTATTCCTGTGCTTTCTACTCAGAAGTTGCCTTACTGGTCAGGTTTCCTGAGTCTCCCTATGAAAATGAAGCACTTCACTCTCTTACTGTCATCATTACTTATATCCTTTGTCCTGTAACTTTTCCTTATAGTACTTAGTGCATGGTACTTTCTAACTAGAAAATCAGATATAAGGACAGGGATATTATTGTATTTACTGCTCTGTTTCCAGTCCTTTGGGATTGTGCCTAACAAATAGTGTAGGTAGTTAATAGTTTATGATTAAAAGGATGACAGGGAAAAGTGACATGTTGTCTGTCAGAAATTAATTCAGTATTTTATAGAATGTGTTAGAAATACTTGCTTTTCATTAAATTCCTTCATTAAAATTATATGCAAGCCATAAGACAACACTTGATGCTTTTACACCTAATGCCTTTATAAGTAGTGTTGTGTGACATGGCAGGCTTCAATTCTCAGGGCCACTCCAGTAGCAGTGATGGCCTGATAGGTTGTGGAGGGTTAACTAGGAAATACCATAATACAGGAAAAGGATTTATTTACTCTACATTGATTTATTTTTAAAAAATGTTGTGAGTGAAGCAATAGAGGGCAGACATTATCAACCAAGGGAGTTGTTGAGGCAAAAAGCTTCAAATAAGCTTGGACAGGAGGAATAGGGCATGAAGAGTGTGAATGAGGATAATTGGACAGGATACGTACATGCCTAGGAAGGGACCTGGAGCTCAGGTCATATTGTATAAGGCAATTTTGGTGTTGTCTTGAGTTCAAAGTATCTTATCTTTAGATGTAGTCATAGTCTACCGTAGCAGTCTTAGCAATTTTTTTTGATGTGTTTGCACTTGAAAGATTATCTTTTAAATAAGATTTTTCTAGTATTTTTATTCTACTAGGTATTTCATAATATGTATAATATTCCTTTGTTTTGTTTCTTTTTTTAATTCCATAAAATCATTGCCTATTTTGGGCCATATGTGAGAGGTTGTGGAGGGTCATATGTTCTGATTTTCAATTCAAATGGTTTTTTCAAATGTTCTTGAAACAAAAAAACAAAAGATGGTAGGCCTTTTGATCTGTAACCATGGAATTTTTGTTGCTGAAGGTTTTTGTTGGTTTTTACTGCAGCTATTTTGCTTTGTGGTGGAAATTCAGATAATAATGACTAAAAGAGGCTGATTTTTTTATTCATTATTTATTCAGATAGTGACAAAGTAATAACTACTTCCTTAAGTGGATAGTCCCACTCAGCAACAATAATAATACCGTAGAGGAAAAATCTTTTTCCTTGTATCATAAACAAAGTACTTTTGTGATTCAACATCCCTCATTCTCCAGCAGATGGAATTTTCAGGTTTGGGTACTAAGTCTGGTATGATTTTTCCCTTAGGACATCTGGTTTTATATGTGTAAGTGTTTAAAGACTTAATTTGGAACTCTCTTCTTTTAATAAATTAGGAAGCATTATTAGTTCTCCTTGTATTAAAGTATCCTCTAACTCAGCATCACTATGGTATCAAATTTTCCCCATAGACTAGACTATCATAAAAGATAAGGGACTTGATCATTTTCTACTTTTAATGTTTATGTATGTGTTTTAAAATTCTGCCCTTATTAACTTCTCAAGTTATAAGGAGTAGAAGTGCATGTTATGAAATATTTCATATTGCTGTTGGTTTTTTTCCCATAGGAAATATAGACATAATATACATAGTTGATGTGACTGACTTTTAAAAATTAGGAAGTAGAATAAGTATTTTTCAGTGGACAGTTTTAAGTACTAAAGTTTGCCTCGACTGTTAGAACAGAGCTGGGGATCTGAGGTTGGTCATCTTGTTGATCTTGCCAGCACCTTCTCTCTGTTCCTTCCTTTGTCTGCTGAAGTTCCCTCTCCTCCCTGGCCACAGTGGGAAATCTCTCTTCTAGATCAAGCAGTGATTCCTTATGAGTCTTGAGCCACCACATAGGCTCTTTTACCCATCTTGAGATTCCTGCTTGACAATGTACTCTCCATTTTCCAGTAAATGAAAATGAGTTAAAATGTATTGTACAGTGTCAGGACTTTGCACACCTAACCTGTCTTTCCGTGTTTATGGTGAAGTTCTAGCAAATGGGTCTGTGGCATCCTGGGGTTGTAATGTCATTTCTTTTTTAAAAAAAAAATTATTTTATTTTTGGATCTCGTACAATGTATGATTGTTGATACCCATGGGAGTGTCCCCAACCCTCCCCCACCCACCCGCTTTCCCCCACCATCTCCCCTCCACCCTTGGTCACCCATCTCCTTTCTTATTGCTGTTTGTCCACGATTGGCCCTTTGCTCTTTTTCTTTTCTGCAGCTGTATCCTTACGCTTTGTAAAGATGTGCTTTTCTGGTATATAGTAGACAGTGCTGCTTAATTAGTTTCCAGTCCTAAATTGTGTTCAAAGGCCAGTGCCTCCTCGTTCTTGGTGGTTGTCAGTATTTCGTGTCTTTGGCCTAGAGAACCCAATTCCCAGCCCTTTTTTTGGTTCCTCAATGGGGACAACCATCCGCGACTGGTAGGTCTGACTGGTCTCCTCAGTTTTGATTTGCTGCTCTGCTGTCATATTTATGCGGCCTTCCTCCTTCTGTGCAAGGGTTTATGCTTTGCCATTACTAAAGCGTCTCTAAACCAGGATTTTATATCCCAGCTACCTGGTGATGTGGTACGTGGTGATGTGGTACGTGTGGTACGTGTGGTACCAATTCTTTCTTGGGTAGTTTCTGTGCTTTATATCACAGTCTAGTGTTCGATGGTTCTCCTCATGCTCTTTTTTGAGTCCTGCCTGGTGGTGTGTGTCCAGAGCCTTTTTCTTGTCCCTCATCTCTTACATGTTTGCGGTTGTGTTAAACCACAAAGCTTTCCTTATTCCTGATGAGGACTGAGTGAACTGGAAGCAAATCAGAGGGGCTTAATGACTTCAAACCCCTCTTCCCTCCCCATAGACACACAGACACACATCCCAGCCTGCCTTTGGAAGGACTTGGGTGCATGGTGGTGCCCACGTTCTGGCCCCAACTTATCACTCCCCGGGTGGACCCGTGCCCCACCCCACCCACCAGAAAGGCGGAGTAAAGCCAGTGCCTGCAAAAGCACAGACGGCTGCTAGCTAAGCTGGATGGCCACAGGGGCACAGGCAGCTAGGCCCATGCACCCATCATATCATTTCTTATATTCTTATATGACATGCATCTCATTAGAGCTTGTTACATAATCCACTGCTAGAAACTACCTTGGGATTCCATTTGCTACATGTCTGCAATAAATATTCAGGAAAATACTAAGGTTTGGTCAGCAGTCAGGTACCACCACAGTAATCACAGTTTTCTTACCTTTATTCCAAAAAATCAATGATGACAGTGACTTTTCACATCTTCCTTTATCGTGACTTCACAGCCGCAGCTACTGACAGACTTCTGGTCTAGCTATTTGAAGAGTGCAGTTGTAAAAGAACTGAGAAAACTGACAACAAATATCCTTATGTGCTGAAGTATTCCCAAGCAGTTGAAATTCCTCAATTAATTATGCTAATAGATTTGGGATGTCTACTTAATAATGTACTGATTAAAGAAAAATAAGTAGCTGAATTCAGAAGTTACATGTGTTTTAGAAAACCAGTACTATAAAATAACAAATCTTGGTCAATGTGGAAATTGATGGCATTGTCTTCTCTAACTACTGGGTAAAATTCCTAAGTAATTTTGATAAATGCGGTTTATAGTAAGTGGTATTTATGTCACTAGTGGAGTCTGACAGTCCTTTGTTGGATTCTGCACACTTTAAAGGTAGTTAAATAGTTAATGCTATTAAGATTCAGAAGAATTTGCTGCATGTATTTAATCTTGATTTTCTCATTGGAGAAATTGAACGAATGTGTTTAGAGGGGGGAAAATAATTCCACAAGGGTGTTAGATTTAAGCTTGATTCTAGAGCTAATCCATTGCAGAATACCACCCAGAAACCTAAGGATAATATTTTTAGGTTTATAGGAAAACTTGGGGGAGTTACAGCATTGATATTTCTGTAGCACTCATATCTTCATCATCATGAAGTATCTTTGAAATTTCATACATTCAACAAACTTAATTGCATGCTCATGAAATGCCAGGCAGTGTTACTATACATGCATCTCATCATAATGTTTATTATTATTTTTTAAAGATATCATTACGAGTTGGTAATGTCTTGGTCAGCTACTGGTTTTGAAGAAAGGCCATGTCTTTTTATGCTATATTTGTAATAAGTTATTCATTTATGTCTGCTTTTCTTTATTTTTACTAAAAGTCTATTACATATTTAATCCTACTTCAGTATTTCTTTTCTTGGCATTATCTTCTTTCTTTCTTTTTTTTTTTTTTTTTTTTTTTTTTTTTTTTTTTTTTTTTTTTTTTTTTTTTTTTTTTTTTTTTTTTTTTTTTTTTTTTTGGAATCATAAACCTGTTCTCTGTTATGCCAACCACGACACCAGAATGTCACTCACCAGTGTATTGGGTATGCTCCTTGCTTGATGGAGTGCTTATAAAACTCATTGTGAAAATGTTGTGATGGAGAAACAGAAACCCTTGATTTAATTTTTTACTGTTTGTAGCAATAGTGGACTGGGTGACTACTCATTCTGTCTCTTGACAGATGAATTCTTGTTCACATTTTCATATGGAGTAAATTCAAAGGTTAGGGAATGTTTATTTTGAATTAAAGAAAGAAAATTATAAATTTTTCTAAGCCAACCATTAAAATTTGAACATTTGACATTTAAAAGAAGTTGCCACTTAGTTTAAAATAACAACTCAAGCTGGTATTATAGTACAAGCTCATGAAAAGTTTAATTGCAGCCTGCCTGCATACACCCTTGTATTATTGCCGGGCAAAATTATATAGTCTCGGGAATTTGGTCCCCATGTTCTTGAGGTGTTAGCGAATGCTTTTTGTTTTTACCTTTTGTGTCAAAAGCTGTGCTGTTGGCTATTTGTTTTTCATGCCTTGATCCAGAGAATGTTTTTGTCATCAGAGTGCTGGACTTCTCAGCTGCCAAACTGGGAGAACCATTTATATGGCAGAGTGTCAATAGAAGCATTATTATTATTGGAGTATAAGTATTTAGGATAACATGCCTGAAAAGTGGAACTCAAATCACAGATTTAAAACTGTGACATTTACTCTTAAAAATCAGTACATTTTTTATAAACTACTAGGAAAGGCTTTGTAAAATGAATCTGCAGAATATGTTTTTATCACTAGAATTTTTATGAAAAACATTGTTACTCCTTTTAAGAAAAATGTCTGTGCACAATATAGAATCATAATCATTCTTGAACTTATGTTTAAAATAATGTTAATACTGTTATGAGCAACACAGCTGTAACTGTCTTTTGCTTTACTTTCTGAGATTAACAAACATTTAGTATTGCCGCATTCTTTTTTTTTTTTTTTTTAAATTGAGGTAACTTACTTTGAAAAACTGTATGTTTAGAGTTGTAAGACCACATCCTTCAGGCATATATTACCAAACACTCCCACCAGCAGGCCACCTGCGGGTCTCCCCCATACTCCAGTGTACATGTGATAATATTTTCAAATCTTTTAAAAAATATTTTTAAAAATTACTGCAGTAGCTGATGCTTTAACATAATTTCCTCTAGGTTGCTGTTTATCCATATTTCAAAGTAATATTTCTAAACACATGAAAAAAACAAAAACAGGCAGATTGCAAAAAATAGTGTTGGGTGGTAGGGTGTGTGGCTGAGCTTCAAGTGAGGGGCCTTCTTTGAGGGGTTCCCCATTGTGCGTTGTGGAGCCATCGTCCAGTAGGTGTCACTGTCTGGCAGCGGTGGAAGGCATGATGCTGATCATCCCACTGACTTGAGGGAGACTTTTTCTGAAAACAGCTTTGGGGAAGTTGTCTGACAGTTTTATCAAAATATTTGTGGGGGTGGGGGGATACTGCGTTGATTAATTTTGCACCTAAATTACATATTGGGGAAAAATGTATAAATAGCAGGGAATGTGTCTGGAAGGAGGACATCAGTTAACTTTCAAGACCTATTTGTTCATGATTTTGTTAAGTATGGGTTCCTGATCTCTACTTTAGAACTGGGTGGGGCTCAGGGCCAACGACTTTCCTCTTCTGGAGTGATGCGTCTGTATTACACATGATAGGGAGAACAGTTAGAATAGTAAAAAGTCATGTGTCTTACTGGAATATTCACTTGTGATGCTTTCTAGTCATTTGTCAATTTCTTAATTTCCCTGTGTAAATGTATTCATGTCAACTCTGTCACAGGGTGGTGGTTAGTTTTAAACATGGCAATAGATGTTGGCTAACTTTTCCTGTAACAAATCTTACATTGCAAGCCATGTGATCTCCGTCATGACTAGTGGTCTTTGTGATTGTAGCACAAAAACTATATAATATAAGTGAATGGACCTAACTGTATTCCAGAGAGACTCTTTGCAAGAATAGGAGGTGAGCCACATGTGACTGACAGCTATTTGCCAACCCCTCATTTCATAGTTACTCAGTATAATATATTGTCATGCAGAAATTATGTTGAGTAACATTCAGTAGCAAAATGAACACTTTCACAGAGTTCTAAATGCTAAGTGTTTTGAGTAGTTAACAAATCTGTGTTCTCATGGTTGCTGGTTTGTTGTTATAGACAGGCTCAGGTTTCTTCTCTAGATCTTCTACCAGCATAACTTCTGACTTGCAACAGTAAACTTTGGGGTTGAAGGCGTAGAGGTTATTAGCATGAATCCCCACAGAAATCAGTTTTCTAGTCTTTGTTTTAGTGCTCTGCATATTTAAAAGGCTGTCACTTTTTTTATCAAAGCTGTCCATTTTATCTTTTTTTCTGTCACCCCAGAATAGCAGGCCTGTGTAATAAGCATATGATGATCCAGCATTCATTTGCAAGCTTCCAGGCTTCACAGTGACCTTTCGCTTTGGGGGTTTCCAGACACAATGCATGCAGAGAAGTAAAGATTGTTCTGTCTTTATCATGGGGAAGGAAAACATACCAAAGAGGCCCAACCCTCCTATGTCCTCTCCAAGCTGTAGGCCCGTGACTCTGTCTAGGGCAGTCTCTGTGTGTCCCCCTACCTATAAGACTGCCAGTCATGATCTGAAGTTGGCTATGATCAAGGCAAAATCAGATTTAAATGGAGTTGATAAATAATTGTACTTTTTAAGTCTTTCGCAGAAACTTCATACACTGAAAATAAATATACTAAAAATGTAAAGATATAAAACTTCTAAATCTATAGTTATTATGAAATACAGTGTATTTGTGAGTTTACAAAGATTCAGTTACTCGTTTATATTCTTGTTAGAGATTGCATTTTATGTGTCCTAGTCAAAAGCTTTTAATACCTGTACCTATAAACATTCAACTCATGCATAAGCTAGCTTAATAACTATAATTCATTGTTGACATTTCAAATCATTTGTCATTAGATTTTTCAAATACGACCTTTGCATGTGGAATATTAAGCACAATCTTGGGTGACAGAGGAACCTGGCTTTGACCCTTAGCTCTAATTCTTGTAACCACACTTTAAAATAATCAACTGCATTTTCTATTATTTTTAAGCCATTGAGCAAAAGCCAGGTCCTTAATTAGAACTTGTTGTAGTTATGATCAAGTACTATCAGTCTGAATGTAGTGGTAACTGGCTTCTCTTGGTGTCCAGATGCAGGAATGGCAGGAGAACCCTCTTGCCATGACATGTGCTGTTGAATTAGACATGCAGAATAGGTGCAAGACAGAAGAAAGTTTGCCTGTTTAAAAATGTCAAGTTTCCCTATGTAGGTTAAGGAACATTTTGCATAAAATTTCTGTGTTTTTAAATAAACCAAGAGAAATACTGAAATTGGTTTCAAGAATTAAATTGTTTCTATTTATCAGTAGGGACAACTCTTAATGAGTATAAGTCCATGGGAAGGTGAATATACCATAGAACATGTCCGTACAGAACTTTTTTAGATTTGACTAGATTTTTCATTGTTCTTTTTCTGTTTTAGGATCTTTTTAGGATCCACGTGTACTTTCTTACGATAGATTCTTATGCTCCTCGAGTGAAATGCCTCAATCTTCTTTGTATTTTATGAACTCGGCACTCATAGAAGTTACTTAGTAGGATATATCTTAGTTTGGGGTTTTCTGTTACGTGCTTACTTAGTAGGATGTATCTCAGTTTGGGGTTTTCTGTTACATGCTCATGATTGGATTGAGGGTGTGCCAGGAGAGCATCAGGGGGGAGTGGTGTTAACCTGTGATATTAGGGGGCACATCATGTTACTGTGCATTGGTCATTGTTAACCTTTATCGCTTGGCTAAAGTGATAACTTCCAGAATTCTCTACTATAAACTTACCCACTGTTATCTTTATAAGTATTAAGAATTAAAGATTTGCAGATAATCTTATTTCTGCATTTGATGAATCTTGTCTTTGGTATTACTGTGGTGTTCTAATTTATTAATTGAAAATTTTCTGCAAGGAGACGTTGCCATTCATTTGTTCATCCATTCATTCATGTATATCAGTATAAACTCGGGGATATATATTTTATTTTTTAGGTATAATCCAGAACTATCATCATATTTTGTATAGATCAAGTTCTCATTAAGAATTCTTCAATGTCTGTTGCAGTGTCCTTTCACATCTTTGGGGTTCCTTCCACACCCCAAGATAGTCTGTTCTTGGTATTACCATTTCTCCAGTGACCTCTCTTTCTTTTTACTGGAGAATGGTATTCAGAAACCCAGATCCAGCCACGACTAGGTGGTATGTCATTGCTATAGACCTGAGACACTGCTGCCCTTTCTCACAGGCGAGAGCTAAGAAATGTGTGTATGCTAACTCATACATACATTCGACTGTAGTTCTGTATGTCTGTGTGTGTGCGTGCATACATATATGTGCATACACATACATACATAAACACATGTATGCCAGCTTTGTAAATGAGAACAAGGCCATAATAATAGTTTGAATTCCATTACAAACTCTATTCTAACCTGTTCTATTTCCTCCTTTCTCATTCACCTACAACTAGAAGCATGTTTTTAATCTACAACATGTTTACGTATTTCTTCAACTCTAGTATACCAATCAAGTAGTTTAAGAAAGCATAGCCTACTTATGAAAAACAGATAAAGAACTGTAGCCTCGTATTTGTGCAGTATTTTTTAGGTTCGGTCTGCCTTCAGGCTTTAGCATCTCTGGTCAGAACTGCTTCACTAAGGTTACTTAAGTTGGGAGCATATTTCCTATTCCTTTTAGTGTGAGTTTGTGGTTCCTCTGTACTTCAGTTTGAGGTATCTGTCTCAACTTGCCTTCCATCTTACATTCTCCACCCCATCCTGGTTGATTACATTTTTATAACGTACAATACAATTCACTTTATGGTGTACAGTTCTGTGTTTAACCACAGTTCCATTCAGGACAGTTTCATCAACCCCAAAGTCCATGTCACTTCTTTGTAGACCGCTGCTCACCTTAACTGCTGGAAACCACTGGTCTCTTTTCCTCCTTAAACTCTTGAGAATGTCATAAATCATACAGCAACTAGCTTTTTTAGTCTGATTGCTTTCACTTAGCAAACTTTAAGAGTCATGTATGTGGTGTGAGTCAATCAATAGTTCATTCTTTTCTGTTGCTGAGTAGTATTTTATTGTATTGGTGCACATAGTTACCCACTGACTGCTAAAACATTGCTGGGTTGTTTCCAATTTTGGGCAGTTAGAAAGTTGCTGTAAATATTTGTGAGTAGGTTTCATATGACTGTAGCTTTCTGTTTCTTCAGCATTTGATAAAAGGAATAGAATCTCCGGTTCCTATAGTTGACATATATTTAGTTTTTTAAGAAACTGCCAAACGACTTTCCAAAATGGCCATATATTTTACTTTTGCATCAGCATTGTATGAGGGTAGAGTTATTTTGCCACCTTACCCCAGCATTTTTTTTTTAAACAGATGTGTAGTGCTATTTCATTGTGGCCTTAATTTGTATTTCCCTAATAGTTGAAGTTTTTGAGTCTTAAGTCCATGTGCTGTTTGCCTTCTGGGAATCTTCTTTGCTGAAGTATCTGTTCAGAAATGCCCATTTTTTAAAGGGGTTTTATTTTTTATTGAGTTTTAATAATTATTTTACATATTCTGGATTTAATTCTTAGAAATGTGATTTGCAAGTGTTTTCTCCCTCTTTGGTTTATAGTATTTTTGCCTTTCATCTTTATCAAATAAAAAAATTTAACATAATGGCTCAGTTCATAGATTTTTTTTTAATTTTTTGTGCTTTTGGTATTGTATGTAGGAAATCTTTGTCTAATCTAAGAACACACAGATTACTTTTCTTCAGTAAGTTATAGTTTATATGTTATATCTAAGTCTATAATCAAGTTGTCATTTGTGTAAGAAAGCAGGTTTGTATCATGGGGTGTTTTTAGTGTGGATGTCCTTTTTTTCAGTGCTATTTGTTGAAAAAGACTATCCTTTCTCTGAAATTACTTCACAAAATTAAGCTAACTCTCTTCAGTGTGCTTTTTTTTATCTCTGGATTGTCTCCTTTGATTTCTTGGTGATATATATCTTTTTGACCAACAACCCATTGTCCTTTGAGTGTGGGTTTTTCAACTTTTCACCTTCGGAATTATTTTGGTTATTCTGGTTTTTCCTTTTCCATAGAAATTTTAAAATTGAGTCTTTCAATATGTGTTCTGTTTTGTTATTATGTAATTATGTTGCACCTAGAGGTCAATTGGGGAAGAAATACTTAAATAATGTTAAGAAGTATCAACAGAATTGAAAGTCCCATTCAACGATACTACCTATCTCTTCATTTGTTTCCCATTTTTGATTTTTTATGTTTTTAACATATAGTTCCTGTTTATTTTCATCATTCGTATCTAGTTGGTGGTATTGTAAACAGTATTTTTAATTTTTTGAATTTCTGCTGTTCAATGGCAAAGCATAGAGATTTTCATAGGTTTTCTTATTGTCCTCTCATATATATGTGTATACACACACACATGCATGCTTTTTGATGATATTGCCTCTTTTTTGCCCAGTGTTGATAATTTATATTCTTCCTCTTTGACCAGTTTTATTTATTTATCAACTTAATTTTTTTCCCTTAGATTCATTGAATTTCTCCATTTTCATTTGTCAATTTCAGTAATTACTGTCCTCATCTTTTTTATTTCCTTGCCACTCCTTGCTTTGAGTTTAGTTTTCTCCCAAATTTTCTAAATGTAATAATTGATTATTTGAAATTGTTGCTTTTTTTTCCTGTTTCTGAAATTTTTGTTGTTTTTAAAAAAGACCTTTGTTATTCACAATGTAAGATTTTGTGGTCACCATGGTTTTACCACCACCAAAATGCCCACTCTTCTCTTCAACCTTCCACTGCGCTCTCTCCCTCTATTCTCTTCTCTCTTCTCTTTCTTCCCTTTTCCCTCCCCTCCTGAATATCTCTGAATTTTGGTTTGTTTTCAAGGGTCTGTCTTAAGTTTGTCTGACCTTTTGTTTAGTTTCTCTAGATGCCACATATAAATTAAAACATTTGGTATTTATCTTTCTCCTTTTGACTAACTTTATATAGAAATAATCCCTTTATAAATTATCTAATGTAGTATGTTTCTCACTACTGTTTTAACTGCATCACTTAAATTTTGAATGTTATATTTTCCTTCTAGTCCAAAATCTTTCTTTTCCTTTCCTTGAGACTTTTTCTTTGATTCATGGATTATATGTGAATGTGTTACCTAATTCTGAAATATATAGTATTTTTCACATATTATCCAGTTGTTGATTTTAAGTCATTTTCATCTAAAAACGTACGTGGTATAACATCTGTTTATTTAAACTATTTGAGCTTTGTTTTGTAACTCGGAATATGATATATATATATGTATATATATAGAGGTGAATGTTTCATGTACACTTAAAAGGAAAATATATTCTGCTGTGGTTGGGTGGAAGAGTCTAAATGTCAAATTAGCTCTTATTGTTTAATAATGTTTTCAGGTATTTTTTTTTTCTTACTGGTTTTCCATATACTTGTTTCCATCAGTTACTAAAGGTAGAGGTTTGAAGTCTTCAAATATAATAGTGGATTTGCTGTTAATCATGTAATGTTTCTTGTTTGGAAATCTACTTTCTGTAATTTTTTTTCCAACTATATTTTGATTATTTAATGTATTTATTTCCTTATACTTTAGTTTCAATCTGTTTATGTCATTGTATGTGACATTTATTTCTTAGACATAGTATATACTTGGAACTTGCTTTTTTATCCCACCTGACAACCTCACTCTTTTAGATTATGTCCTTTAATGTTGTTTTTCATGTATTTGAATTAAAATTTACCATCTTATCCGCTGTTTTCTGTTAATTTCACTTTGCTTTTTGCCATGATTCAGTTTCTTATGATTTATTTTTTCTATTGACTCACTACTTTAAAATGTTTAGTTTTCTATCTTCAAAAAATACTAGTTTTATACATATTTTAAAACCATTAGTCTAATCACAGTTCTTTTCTTTGTGCTATTGTTCACTAAGAATTTATATTTACATATAATACACAGGCAGTTACTTCATTTGTTGTAGACATTTAGTTAAGCATCATTGTTTTGTAGATCTAAGTTCCACTCTGCTACCCACTTCTCTCTGCCCAAAGAGCTTTCTTAATATTTATATTAATATATCCATTTTTGTCTTTTTCTAAAAAGTGTGTATCTCTGCTCTAACATTGCCATTTTGATGTAAGATAGCAAAGACTAATGTAAACAGCTTCTGTGCCTGGTGATGAGTGTGCCTCTCCTTCTGTATGTCTTTTAGCGTGGAAAATAAGTTCTCTCTCTGGGAGTTGGACTCGGTGGTGAGAGATTTGTTGATGGCTGTGGCTACCCTCAGTGCATTGGAGACTTAAGTTTCTTACAGAGATACATTGTGTTTGACTGGGGGTTCAGTGGGTGTTCTATTTTTTAGAAATAGAATTGTTTGTGTGTGTACTGTGACTCAGAGAGGGTCATTATCCACATCATTGTGTCTTTTCGGTTTCCTAGAACCTGTTCAGGAAGGAAGGAGGAGGTGACATGCTGTCTCTGTTCTCATTCAGCTTCAGCCTGCTACATGTATCATGTTCTTGGCTTTCTCTCCTATGGCCCTCTCAATTCTGCTCCATCCCTAGTTGTTATGGTGCAATCAGCTGGTAGTCTTGGTTTTTCTCCTGTTTATTCCCTCTCCTCACTACAGTGAGTTTCCATCAATTTCCTGAGGTTTACAATGCTTTACTTTTAAAAGTAAAACTTTTGCAATGCTTTACTCTTCGCTTTACAGAGTAAAGTCTTTCTCCCTTACTAGAGAAAGTGGAATAAACCCAGGTGAAGTCTCTTGCCACCCTAAACTGCCACCGCTCCTGTCCCCCTGATCTGGACCAAGACAGTGAACAGTTAGCACTCTTTTCTGAGAGTTCTTGGGAGAGATTCATGACATAGAAAAAAACAGTTGTTCAGGACACCCTTGGTTCTAATTCGTTGGTGCGTTCTTTAGCTGAACTCTCCTGACCAGTGTCCAGTTGCAGCCACTCCAGATGACACAAACCATATCTCCACTTCTTAGAGTCACTGTCTTTGTTTAGAGTTTGAACACCTCAGTTTTCTGATGGTTTAGAGACAGTCTTTTGGGTTTGTTATTGTTTTTTTCCGTGTTTGTGCGCGCACACGTGTGTGTGTGTGTATGTGTGTGTGTATGACTAGGTCTCGCTATTTTTGTGGAACTGCAGGCTCACATTGCCTGTGGTACCACGGACTGAAGCACTCCCCAGCCTCAGCTTCCCTGGGTAGCTGGGATTACAGGTGTGCGCCACCACGCCCAGCTATTTCTTTGGGGAATAGGTCTCGCTGTGTTGCACTGGGCGGGTCTTGAACTGTGATTCCTGAACCCAACTGCAACTCCATAGGCTGTCACATACAGGCACGTGCCACTGTACCCGGCTTAGAGACAGTCTTAAATGTCAATAACTCCAATAGTTTCAAGGTAAAGCAAGTTCCCCATCTCTTGAGACTTTGTAGCATAATTGAAATTAAACTCCCTCTCCAGTGAACTGTTTTTCTAGTCATCTAGATTCTGCTGCTCCCCTCCTTCACTTCCTCCCTGCTCCACTTTCCCCTTTGAAAGAAAAGGTATCTGAAAAAGTACCTCTAAAAAGAAATGTGTGTGGCAAATTCAAAGCAAATTGGGGATGGCTCTCTCTGTCTTATTTCAAATACTAGGCAAGGTAGAGGAGATCTGTCTGTGGAGAGGAGAGAGATGGGAGTCAGGAATCAGGGCACTTACTCAGAAATCACCTGTGTCCAGCATGGGATTTAGCCAACTTGTATTGCCTTATTATTTTACAACAAAATAGTAGATCCCTTAAAGCAAAAAGGCTTGTAAAACCACATATTAATAAAAACCTAAATGGGTATGTTGATGTACGGGTGTTTCAATTTTCAAAGTGCTGGAGGTAAACAACTTGAGGTTCCCATATGTTCCATCTCCTTAGAAGTAATTATCCTCGAAAGTCATGGTGTCAGTTCTTTGTGACTTTACTCTTAGCAATTATTGTAATACAAGAAAAATAGTAAAATTAATATATAGGCCATTTGGGAAAGCAGGAAATATGGCTATTAATTCTCTGTTTTCATTATCTCTTTAAAAAAAAAATGGAAATGGAGAATGTATCACAGCCAGCTGAGCCTGGTTTTTTTATGGCCCCATGATAAAGAATTGTGGTGAGGAATTGCATCCTTCTTCCATTTAGCTCTGAAAGTTCATTAGCTTTCTAAGGGAAAGTGCCACTAATTTTTTAAGATCTTGAATAAGATATGATTTTAAACTTAGTTCCACATGACCTTCTGAAACTATTTGATTCTGTTTTTCAGACCATCTTAGATATTCTTTGTTGAATACATTCTTAACATGATCTTAGGAGAAGGTATAAGTAATTTAGGTTAATGTTCCCTTTCCTATGAATCATCATAGAAAAAAAATGATAGGGAATTTAACACCTATCTTAGTTTAAAAAAATAAGTACAAGAAGCTTAAATATTAAGAGAATATTACCACTCAGAGTACAATGGAAACATGTCCAAAGTACTGTTCCCATATAAAAGAAACTTATTTTGCTCTTTATAATTACCAAATGTCATCAGTTTTTGTTGCTTGTTTAGTATAATTCAACAAAGAGAGATACAAAGAAGTGGATAGACAAAATCTCTGTTACTTTTTTAAAAATATAGTCCAGTCTTTGGGATTTTACAAGTATATTTGATTTTCTTCATGTTACCCTCTGCCTGCCTTTTTTTTTTTTTTTTTTTTTTTTTTTTTTTTTTTTTTTTTTTTTTTTTTTTTTTTTTTTTTTTTTTTTTTTTTTTTTTTTTCAGTCTCATTTTTCATTCTGCATCTTTTCCTAAGCCTGTGTGGGCCTCTCCCTGCTAGGCCTTGCCTCAGTTCCCTGAATTCCTGTTGAGTTGCCTGGCTTATTCTTCCCCAGGTTGACTAAATTCTATGCATTTTCTGGGTAGAATTATTTTATATCCTTCACAGTATTGCCAGGTTCAACAAATAAGATTGCATATGTCTAAATGTAAAACATTTCTGTAACATACCCTCTTTGTCATTTTATTAGATGAAAAGCAAAGATTCGGTTTTGAGAGATCTGGATATGATCTTGAAGAATCTGATGGCCCAGATGATGATGATAATGACAATGAAGAAGATGATGAAGACAGCCAGGCTGAATCAGTCCTGTCAGCAACCCCCTCTGTCACAGCCAGCCCACAGCACCTTCCATCTAGAAGCAGTCTTCATGACTCTGTAAGCACTGATGAAGACATCAGGATTCCAGACTGCTTTTCTGGAGTACATGCAGACCCAATGGACATTCTGCCTCGAGCATTGCCTACCAAGATGACCGTGCTGAGCACAGGCCCATCGGACTATAGTCAGAAGACAGAATCCCCAGTGAAGAATAGACTGCGCGCTACAAAGGATGAAGAAAAAGAGACAACTCCTCCTGCGGACTCTTCTATTTCACCTGAAACTGCACCCAAATCCCCATACCGTCAAATGTCAGTAGACTGCACTGAATCAGAAGAAATTCTGAGAAGTTCTGTGGCAAGAAAGACCACTGCTTTAGCACAGGTAAGTGGCTATTTCCTTTGGTTTAAATTATTAAATATAGAAAATTTATGACTTAAAAATGATGACTCAGATGAATCATTTATGATTAAATCATTTTGTTTTCACCTTTTTTTACTTAAAGGCATAGGACACTTACATGCAAAGGCATTTAATCAGAATATTGTAAATCTGAATGAACTTTAGAAAATATACTCATTATTACTTTTTTTTTTCTGGGAATAAAATATATGCATTTGTCAGTTGAGGACACAAATCAGTTGACTTATCAGTTGATTCACTCTAACCCACAGATGTTGATAGGATAGATTTTACACTAAATTATCTAAACATTTTGTAGTTTGCCTTCATTGGCAAAAAGAGCTACCAATTTCTATAGCAAAGTTAATATGACCCAAAAAATATATCAAAAAATTCATTTGCTTCAGCAATCAAATTACTTTAGCAAGTTAGCAAAACTTCCTTGCCCATGAACGCCAGGCTCAAGGCAGTCACAGGCCTCACGAAAGACACTCCCAGTATGCTGTGAATGATTCCCTACTTTCACTCCTGGCAGGCTCATGAGCAATGTTTATGTTTAATTCAGTGTGAAACTCATTCTTCTCAATGACAGTTCAGTTTTTTCTAAATGAGGCAGATTTGGTTTGCTACTAATACTGAAGAAAAATTGAAAGACTAGAAGCTTGGGTTTCCATAGATTATCCTAAATTAAATTACAGTAATAATTTTAAGTTATATTAATAATTAATTTGGAAATAATAAATCTTAATATGTACATTTATATATTGAATATACTTTAATGTGACTATATAGATATTCTCAAGAAAAAGTTAATATTTAAATGATATGTATAAAGAGAGGAGTGGTAAGATTTATTTCTTCTAACACCGGTTCTCATTGCTTTCATATTGGCCACTTGTGCTCTAAACTTTTCTAGCCCCAAATCTCTCACCCACAAATGCCCCAAAATCTGGTTTTCAGGAGACATTTCATAAATGTGTGAATGAATTGCATGAACAATGAGCAACTACAGCCATTTTATTAGAAATGGTTCTTTTTTCATAAATAACTAAACCTCCAGCTTGTTTTATCCCCAAGTGGATAAAGCCAACAATGTATTAGTGTTACTTGATACTAGGAAATAAAGTTTAAAAGCAAAATAGTTGTTTCAGTTGGAATTTGCCTTTAAAATGTCAAAATACAATTTTTGAAAAGCTGGTAATTTTTATAATGTATGAGTATATATATACGTTCGCCTCAATCACAGTAATAGATTTTACTCAGCATTTTAGTTCACTGACAAAGCTTTGCTATAAATGTATCATTCTCTCTTGTCTTCTAGAACTCCTCATCCATAAAACTTACTTCTCCTATAACTGAACACAATCCTCAGAAAGCAGTAGGCATTTCTTCTGTAGTCTTGCCCCAGCCTGACTCTCAAGAACAGAAACAGCAAATAACTCTCCAACCAACTCCAGGACTGCCTTCTTCCCAGACTCGTTTGTTTAGCCACCTTCCTTTGCATTCTCAGCAGCCATCAAGGACACCTTATAATATGGTTCCAGTTGGAGGAATCCACGTGGTCCCTGCCGGCCTCACGTACTCCACGTTCGTACCCATTCAAGGTGGGCCAATGCAACTTACAATTCCTGCCGTTAATGTAATTCACAGACCTGTGGGCACTCCTGGGGATACCATCACGGAAGTTTCTGGCACTACAAATCCCACTGGAGTGGCTGAATTAAGCAGTGTTGTGCCATGTATTCCCATTGGCCAAATCCGTGTCCCAGGCCTTCAGAACATGAGTACACCCACCTTGCAGTCACTTCCGTCACTGAGCATGGAGACTGTCAATATTTTAGGCCTAGCCAACACAAACATTGCCCCACAGGTACACCCACCAGGTCTTGCTCTGAATGCTGTCGGACTACAAGTTTTGACTGCGAATCCCTCCTCACAAAGCAATCCCACCCCTCAGGCACACATTCCAGGCCTTCAGATCTTGAACATAGCATTGCCTACGTTAATTCCTTCAGTTAGCCAAGTAACTGTGGACAAACAGGGAACTACTGAAATACCAGTTTCCCACAACAGAGCATGCGAGACGCCAGCCAAGCAAACTTCTGTTGCCAGTGTGAACCAGGCCAGCGGGACCGCATCTCCTCAGGGGTCACCTCAAGTCCAGCGGGAAAATGCAAAAAAAGTTATAGATCCACCTGCGCCTTCAAGAGACCATATAAGGCTTGATAGTTTGAATAAGATGGACACCGGGAAGGCTGCCTCAGAAAATCATGTGAAACCCAGGCAGGATCTCACCTCCCGGCAGAGCAAGCCCATGTCCTCATCAGAGCCTCTGCTGAAGGTGCAGCCTGAAGCTTTCTCAGAGCTGTCTGGCCAGCAGGCTCTCTCTCCAGACAAACAGCTGCTTAGGCCTACGGCACCACGCCGGAGGCAGGCCACAGCACAGCTCAGCGATGTGAGTAGCGATGATGATGAGGACAGGCTTGTGATCGCAACCTAGTGGTTTTTTTATTGTTGTGATTTTTTTTTTTTAATATAACACTTAACGGTTTCTTTGAAAACCCTCCTTTCCTTAAAGCACATTTTTCTGACATAAAACTTCATGACTAATCTCTGTGCAATCATGAACTTTTGACCAATAATTGTTATTTTGTCAGCTCCAGCCATTTTTGTACATGTTGTATAGACAATTGTGCCTTTTAGGAGTTTTATGTTTAGAAATTGTACAGATTGTTGAATATCTCTATACATAAAATATATATTATATATGTATATGAAAACCAGGTAGTTATTTGTGTTAGTAAGAAAAACCTGTCAAATCAAATGATTAAATTATATGTTGCACTGTTAAATATAAATTTTTATGGCTGTGGGGCAGAGTTTCTGTGTATAAATTAGTATGTAAACTCCATATTTATTGTATTCATATTAGTCTTTGAAAATGTGTCTGTCCTTGTGTAAGATGGTAACTTTACACTTCAGACAGATTTTCTGTGTTATGAAATGTTTCAGTAAAATATTGTTTACTGACTTTACCTACGATTAACTTGTGCATTCTTCTTATCATTTAGTAGTTTGCATTCAGAAAATAGCCCTGCTTACATGCTTTCCACACACCCACCACTCGTAACTCTTGAGCAGTGGACATTAGTGATGTTACTGCCACATGAAACTCACTGAAATTCATACAGCTCGAGACCTTTTCTTCATATTTGTAAGGAGTAACTATGTAGCTATTAACTTTCAGACTAACTATTTATGCACACTTTCTATGAGTGAGTACATGTAGCATCTGCCCTGAAATGGGCAAAGTTCCTAAATGTAGGCATAAAAATTTTTGGTAAGTGTAAAATGTAAAAAAGATACAAAACAACCATCAGGAAGGTAGTTTGTCTTGTGGTCAATTTTGTGTCTTTAACTTCCTTGTTTATTTGACTTACCACTCTCACAGCTCATGATAGCCTCCTTTTGTCATAAATCAGTATATTTCTCTCTTCTAAATTGAAAAAAGAACAATAATCCAACAATCTTCCTTACACTTCTCAGACTCCACCCCTCAGTATGGCAAAAAGCTATAGGCGCTTCTTGCCCTCAGACCAGCATGTCACATGCTCTGGCCAACCACCGAGACCCAAGAGTTACAGAACCAAGCATAGTTTTCTTAGCTACTAAAGAGACACTTTAGAAATAATAACTTCCTGTCCTGGGAAGCTTAACTTTCCATGTGTCCAGAACAAATGGAATGGAAAAGCCACAATTTATCACTACAGTGATCTGCACTATTACCTAGGCGCTTAGTATTCAATGTATTCACATTTTTAAGGCCTACTCAGTGAGGATTTCAGGAATATGAAGTTGATGAGACAATGGAGCCTTGGTAGAAGTATTCTAAGGAGTATGGAGACCTGCCACTATCCAGTTGCTACTTCCTTTCTGTGAATTTGGGAAAAGCATAGGCAATTTTGTTTTGCGTGTCTTAATCCATTTTATGTCTAGGATGTGCTGCCAGCCCCAGGTTCCTGATGGATCACTGATGCTTCCAGTGTTTGCTTCAACTTCCCATAGAATAAATAGCAGAAATCTCGAAAACAGTAAAACAATTTTCTATTCTAAAATTGATTTGAGCAGAATTCTGGAAACTTCTGTTCTAGGAATGCATTGTTCTATCAGTATATTAAAAATGAGATTCACTGTCAAATCTCTCAATGTTCTATCATGTCTTTGTAACACAGTTTAATTGCCTAAAGTTTTATAACAGGCTGATACTCCATGGTAGTATTTTAGAGACATGACTTCTCTAAATTCAGAAGTAATGCTCTGGACTGAAGCACTGAAGTTCTTTTAGTTTATATACATAGAATTTTATTAATTTGAAAAATGCACACATTTAACCAATGTTGTGAGATACTTGGATGGTCCCTTGAAAATTTCATAGTTCTGTAATAAAGCTTAAGCTTAATTTGTACTCAAAAATTCACTAAAAGATATCACATATCCTTAATATAAGTGATTTTAATTCTTAAATGTAGCTTTCAAATGTTTTGTTAGAATTTGAAGTATACAGCTAAATAGAAACCAGCATCTGAGCCATTATATTTTGAAATACTTATGTGAACAAGACATTGGGGAAAATTTTTGAAGTCTTCCTTTAAAGTCTTTTTTTACCCAGGGAACACTGATTCTCAAATTTAAATGACTTTTGGACAATGTAATCAATGAGCTATGACATAAGGCTTTTATTTCATTGTACTGGTGTGAAAGTCCCAGGTCAGCAGAAACTGGAACAAATCTCTTGTAAGTTAATGGCAAATATGTGAGACACATAATGTGACACAATTACAGTGTTCAATGTATTAATCCATTATAATGTTTCCAACAGAAGTATTGGAAATAGCTGAAGAATGAAATAATCTTGTTTCTAGTTTTCAAAGATTACCATCTGACGATGAAAATCTGTAATGGATTAATAAAAATACCATTCAAGTAGCTTCCATTCTGAACACATTTAGGCTTCAAAACAATAATCAACTGATAGCATTTAATGCCCAGATTTTGCTTCATAATGCAGTCCATGACTTTCAATGAAACAGGATAAGTAACACTTAGTATGACTTGAAATGTAAAAATTAGAACTTAACAATTACTATGAGTATGACCATTTTTATGGGGAGACTGTCAAGGAAGTATATTATTTCTGATGCATGCTCAGGTCAAAGTATACTATCTGCTCCTCTTGGCTTTTCTAATTTTAACCTTACATTTTGAGATCAAATTTAAAATAACATCAGAAGTGATGACTTTTATTAGAGTAATTTTGTGTATATTTAAGCTTGACCTTGAAAAGCCTTTGCTAAGCAGGAACACGAGGTGGAAAGGCTTACAGATAGAAGGGATGATGTGGTGGGTAACCAGTATTTATCCCCACTACCTAGAAGTGAGATTGCTGGATCATAGAGTAGATGGAATTTCATTATTTTGAGAAATCCATTTCCAAAGTCTGGACCAGTCTTCATTCCTAGCAGTTTCTTCTTTTTGCTTTGGGCCATACTCACAAAGGTACCTCATTGGGTTTCAATTTGCATTTCCTGATAATTGATGATGAGCAGTTTTTCAGGTATGTTGTCATCCTACCTGCTCCCTCTCCATGAAAGCAGCATCTTTGGAATGTTAGAAATATATGCTACAAAATGGGACATTGGGAAGATAAACAAAAAAACCATGAAGAAAAGTCAAAACAAGCCAACAACCAAATTAAAGTACACAACTTGGGGGGTGGGGGTGGGAGAGGGTGGGAACAGTCAGGGATGAGGGGGTGAACCCCAGAGATTACAAAGATGTGAAATTTATATATAAATTACTTTTTTTTTAAAAAAAATACATTATTTGTAATGATGTCAGCTGTACTCTCTTCCCTTTTGATTGGAATGTCCTTGAATATTATAACTGGGATTTCTGGTCTCTATAAACAAGCACACTTAGAGGTCACTAGTCCTGGCAGGTCTCCATGAGAAGGCAACACCACCATGAATGGTTCTCATCAACAGGGGAAGCTCTTTTGAGAGTCATAGCAGTGGAGGTCGTAAAAGACACGATAAACTGCACGATATACTTTATTCCTTTATAAGAATAAAGGAAATAATAAATTTGTCTTCAGAGGGAAAGCAAGTTGGGGGCTACTTTGAGGGAAGTTCCATGTGGCCAATAATTTTTGTATAAAGCCAGGATTAACCTCATGACAAGTAGTGAGTGGGAATTCATGGCTCACAAACTGAAACTCATTTGCATAATAATCAGACATAAATAATGGAACATAATTCTCTTCAAGGGAGACTGAAAGAAAAAATTCTAGTTTTAATCACACTAATAATTTGGAAGGATCAGTCAAAAAACAATGCTTGTCTGTTCTTCCCTCTATTTATTTTAAATTTTTTAATTTAATTTTTGGATTTTTTACAATACATGGTTATATAATTGCTGATCCCCATGGGAATAGCCCACCACACCACATCCCCTCTGGTCACTTTGCCTCCTTTTTATTTGTTGTTTGTCCATGTTTAGCCCTTTAGTCTTTTTTTTTTTTTTTTTTTCCCCCTGGATCCATTTCCTCATCCTTGGTGAGGGTGTGATTTCCCGGGACTTGGTAGAGCTGCTGTTTATCTTTCCTGTACTACTTTTGCCTTCGTAGGCCAATTGGAGCATCTTTGGCTTGTATGATTGTTTTTGTTTCTTGGTGGATCTCATTTCTGCAGTTTCTGCAACATTTTGTTGCTCCTTCAGTCATGCTTCGGGTCTTTGGCTTTGGGGGCATGACTCCCAGGCTGTATGTTTTGGAAGAGCAGATCCGAGCTCGAAGGGACAGCCATCAGCTGCTGGTAGGTCTCCTCCGTTGGGGCTTTGCTGTGGGGCCACTGCCATTTTGTAAGTCTCCTTTTTTTTTTGAGACTAGGTCTCCCTACTTTTGCCCGTGGTACCACAGACTCAAGCAATCCCCTGCCTCAGCTTCCCAGGTAGCTGGGATTATAGGCGTGCGCCACCACGCCCAGCTATTTTTTGGGACTAGGTCTCTCGCTGTGTTGCCCCAGCAGGACTCGAACCATGATCCCTAGCCCCAGCTGCTTCATAGGCTGAAGCTTACAGGCATGAGCCACCATGCCCAGCTTCTAAAAGAACAGGACTGGGGCCCTGAGGATATTGGCAAAGCACAAAGGCACAGATAGTCACCCAAGGCCTCACCCAATTCTGACATCAGGGAGCAGGGCAACAGGCAGATACTTCTTCCAAAGTCATGAATCAGCTTTTGCTTATTTTATAATTTGGGCCTTTTAAAAATTAAAGTCCTTGTGATTTAAAACAGGAGTGTTCTTACTATTTTCCTTTATTTTCTGAGACGTGCAGGCCATCTTATTTCATGCCTCAGGGTTACATTAGGGTTTATTTAAACATAATGATGATTTATTTTTTGAGGACTAAGTTTCCTGATATAACTGATTTAGGTTATTATAATGAAACTTCAAATTAAATATGAAAATTTTTTTACTTTACGAGATATGCTAACCTGATCTGGAAATTTGGTTAATATTCTTAAATTAATAGGATACTAAGTTTTTTTAATTTTGAGACTATATACAAGTGGTATTCCTTTGGTATGATAGTAACTTATGACCAAAGTCTATGCAGTATTTCTAATTTTAATAATTACAACAAATGCTATATGATATTACTCCCTTTTATGATTAAGAAATTTCTCAGGGTTACAGAACAAAGTCATGAAGCTGAAATTTACAACAATGACTGTTTCATATACCCCCACTATTCCATTCTGCTTTTCAGTAATGATTTACAGTAATTAGATTGCACTGTATTCGCATGTAGGTGAAAGTCTACATAGTATTCAGAAAATGCCTCAGTTAAATTCCCTACTGCAATGAGTATGTCCAGTCTCATGCATATTTATATAAATAATAGATTTTATAACCTTTTCCTATGCCCTTTCTCATAGTTGATAGAATGAGAGCCATAAAAATATTTAGTAAAGAAATATTTAATAGTAGGAGCTAAAATGAAAATCTAAAGTGACAATTTAATCAAGTATAAAACATGTAAATTTCCAATGGATATTAGGTTTTGATTATTAATCGTTATCCAAGAAATGTCTTTGCTGCACATCTCAGGATGATAAAAGTTAAATTGAAAGGAAGAAAGCTGGACATGAATTCACATCATTTTGGATATAAACATTTGAGCATGATACCATAAAGTCAATTTGATTCAGAAATATTTTCAAAAAAGAAATAGAGCAATTTTTTAAATTTCTTTTGTTACAGAAGAGATTATTCTCCTACTTGAGAGGTCAACAAATTGTACCGTCTTCTTAAGTGCAGATCTAAATAAATATAAGAATCATAAGGAATTAAGACACTTATAGATTCTTTTTTCAAAAGAAGAGATTAAAAAATCACATCCTTTTAATAAATGATTCCATATTGCAGAATAAGTAGATAAAAGTATAAAGAATCTACTTGGTGTCTGCAACACAGATGTAAATAATTAAATACTTTTTATGATGTTCATATATTTGGAAGAGTTAAAGACCAATAGAAATTTCTTATGTGGTTAGTTTTGCTTGGAACAAGACATCTTTCATTTGTTTTCAGTGACTTGAAAGACAGTATGTTTAGTTATTTACCTATGAATGTTGCCAAATGGGATCTAAAGAAACCATGTTAGGTGAAAGATAACTGGACTTTACATTCCTGGAGGTCAGTCATGGAAAGAAAAGCCAGCTTTGAGATCGGTCAATTAGCCAGGCATGCTTAGTTTCCTTTGCTAATAGCAAATCTTATCTTTGCCCAGTAGGGTCAAATGTTAAGACTGGTTTAGATTCAAGAGTGGTATCTTTCAAACATTTGAACTTAGCTATTTTGAATCATCTTTATACAGAATGCAGTGACATTTTCTGTTACTTTCATGCTGATTGACTTGCAGTAGTTCCCTATTAGTTTATACTTTCTTGCTAGGTCTGTCTGCTCATTTATAACCAACCATATGCAAGCATAATAATTGTTGACTTAAACATTCATCTTTATTTAGAGTATATTAACTATCCTGATAAGATAACATGTATCATTTCATACCCTACAAAGGGATATAATGTATTGAATCCAATATTTTAATTAGAAGAAACTGAATTTTAAAAGCTCATCTATGATATCAAAAAGTATCTAATTTTAAAAACTAACATTTTTTTAAAAAATGTATATCAGACTAAAATAATTATAAATGGCTGCTTTTTGTTAATGCTGAATAAAAGATAATTTCCTTTGTCTCTGTCTTTGTTGAAAACAGTTGTAAAATGGTTAGTACATGGTGAATCAATTCTCTTTGAAGCTTAAGCAACCCTGAAGCCTTCAGGTCAATGCTCTGAAGACCCTTTAACTGGAGATAAAGATCAGAACTGACATAGAGACCCCAAGGGCCTCCTGGAAAATGTTTTGTTTGTTTTGCTTTGTAACTAAACAAATTCCTGTGAACTCTTTGTTGTCATTTTTTTCTAAATCCTTCAAAGAAAGAGGGATTTGAAAAACAAAACATTCAGGAGTCTCAACATTTGAAGTTTTTCTACAGGTGAAAACACCTATTTCTTAGAATTTAATCTGAAATAGGTTAAATATCTCATGACAACTATCATTATTGTCCTTTGGGGATACTGAAAACTTTTCTAATGCTTTATAATATGTAATTTATAAATCTTACACCTTCAATTAATTCAGTCCACTGTCAGAGAAAACTCAGATTTGTTGACTGGTGTTTGAAATTTTTTCCATCTCTGCTTGAGGCTTATTTCAGTGACCATGAGCTATGCCCCTAACTGCTATCAATTACTCACAACTTTATGACTAAGTACGGTATGAGTAAGAAAATAGGAGCTTGTATAGCACTGATGATGTATGTTTTATTTCTGTTAATCAAAATACAAGTTTATTTTTTGATTCCTTTAAATACTATTTGTGGAAATAAAACAGCACATGGAAGCAAGCAAGTTTTAAGAATAGACTTTAAATTCAAATCTGAGGTTAACGATTTATCAGCTACTTGTCAAATTATTTTCTATGCCTCAATTTCTCATCTATCAAAAGTACATCCCACCTGAGAAGACTTGGAAAAACTAAAACTATGTAAAGCAGTTAACAATTCTTGGTTTATAGTAATGTTTGAATGTTAGCACTGATTATTTGAGCATTTTGATGATTTTGAATGCTTTGCAATAGATAATAACATCCATTCAAAACTTATAAATCACCTATCACATATGAAACCATGGTCAGATCTTTATAATTATGTTAAAAACCCTTTATATCCTGTTTTAAATGATGTGACATTTTAAAAAATTGTTTAAAACTTTTCAGGAAAAGCAGGCAAGGCAAAAATTAAGTTAGTAGACCAGATAGATCATTTCTAATAGCTTGCATGTATTCTTCTGCCTTAAATGTTTGTAAAATTGACTATGTTACTTTTTCTTCTATGCTGGTTAAATTTAAAAAAGGATGTGTGTGATATTTACAGTTGGTGAAGCAAAATCTCATAACAGATATGTTTCCTGGGTTGTCCCCGTGTTCACATTTGTTCGTGGAGGAATCTAGCAGGAAATGGGTACAATGATATTTTCTTCACAGATGATCACAGCTGGACGCTCCGGAGTCAGGCCTATCTAGGGACCAGGAATAATAACTAGAACAGTGATGAGTCCAAGTCAGCAGAATTAGGCTGGTCTGCAGCATTTCTACTGGGGTTGATCTGTGAATTAGACTGTTAAACAGCAATTGGGATCAATTGATTAATCAAAAAATTTTATGATTTGATTCTAGGTAATGTTTATGTAAGTGTTGTGCTTTTAAGAATCATAGAAATTTAGATGTAAGGAACAAACTCATTAAACCATCAAAACATTTGATATGGTATCTATTGGTAGGTCATGTTTTTATCTTTTTATTGATATGATGAATTATGATTGATTTTTTATGTTGAACCATCCTTGTGTCCTGGAATAAATTCCATTTAGTCATGGTGTATAATTGTTCTGTTTCATTACTGAATTCAGTTTGATAAGTTTTATTGAGGAGTTTAGCACTGGTTTTATTAGGGCACTTGACTTGTAGTTTTCTATTTTAGTATTGGTTTTGTTTGGTTGACTTTGGTATTAGTGTGATATTGGCTTTATACAATGTATTTGGTAGTATTCTTTCTCAATATTTTGAATGAGTTTGAACAGAATAGTTAATGATTCATGCTTGAAACCTCTTTGAAACCCTATTTCCTGGGTTTTGTTGGAAAGTTACCATTCTTATTTCAATATCTTTGCTTGTAGGTTTTCTCTTTCTTATTCAGTCTTGGGCAATTGTAGAATTCCAAGAATTTGTCCATCTCATTTAGATTTTAAACTTGTTTGCATATAAATGTTCATAGTAATTTCTTAAAAACTTCCAGATTTCTATTGTGTCTGATATAATTTCTCCTCTTTCATTGATGATCCTAATTTGAGTGGTCTCCTTCTTTATTGTGAACTTAGCTAAAGATTTGTCTGTTTTGTTTGTTTTTTGTCAAAGAACCAGTTTTTAGTTCCACTGATCTTTTGGACTTTTTATTTGTTTCTACCAGTTTGGAGTTTTTATTCTTATTTTCTTAGTTCCTCAAGTTGAGAGATTAGGTTTTTTTTTTTTTGCATTCTTTCTTGTTTCTTTATGTGGGTCTATACTGCTTTATATTTCCTTTTTAATGCTGCTTTTGCCATGTTCCATAGACTCTGGAAGGTTGTTATTGCTTGTCCTAAAGGATTTTTTATTTCATCTTTGGTTTCCTTATTAACCCAGTAGTCTTTTAGTAACAATCTCTACAGATTAGAGGAGTCCTTGCTTTTATTTTGTATTTTATTTCTAGGTTGATGTCTATGGTAAGAGAAGATGCTTGGTATGACCTCAGTCTTCATGCACTTTTAGTATTTATTTTTAAATCATTATATGGTCAATTCTGAAATATAATCCATGTACACTTGAGGAGAGAAAAGTGTGTATTGGGGGGTTTTGTTGTGTTGTTATTTTTTGTTAGGTCCATGTGGTATGGATCTTTGTTTAGAATAACTGTGTCCATTGGTGAGAGTGGTGTATTGAAGTCTCCTACAGTATATTTATTTTCTCCATTGTTTGCTTTCAGATTCAAAACAATTGTCTTATTATTTTGGTGCTCCTTCATTAGGTGAGTGTCTGTTAATGAGTGTTATGTCTACCTGTTATATTGTCTCCTTGGCCATGTCCATCCTTGTCTCAACACTTTTTTTCAGTTGAAAGTCTATTTGAGCTGATATAAATGTGTGTCTTTTGGGTGCCATTTGTTTGTAGAATTGTTTTCCACCCATTTTGCCTTCAGTCTGTGTTTATCTTTGGAGCTTAGGCGTATTTCTTAAAGACAGAACCTGCAGTGGGCTCCCCAAGGCACACAACCAGGAAAAGGCTGAATACTGCTTTTCAATGAAGAACACCAAGGTTTAAATTAGATCAGTATTTGCTAAAGGTTCCAGAAAATTGGGTCCATTTCAATTGTGTATTTATTTACCTTGTTCTTCACCATATTCTGTTCCAGCTACATGGCAGACCATCACTGAGCAAGCTGACTATGCATTAAAATTAGAAGAAATTTAGTTGTTTTCTTGGCATATGCATTTGAAGTTATTCACAAACTTTAATCTTCATCTTCTGAAAAGCAAGTCCTTTATTCTTATAAATTGTAAGTTTCAGTATTTTTAGAGGGGAAATATCTGTTTATTTAATAATTTATTTAATAATAGCATACAGATTTGCTCTAATTATCAGCTTCTCCAAAATTAATATTGTTTTATAAATTTCTTGACAAGTAATTATAAATAGATGTTTTGGTATGAAAGGAGAAAGATATTCAGTGTTTCCTGTATTTTATAAACATCATATAATTATCATTATATAATTTCCATTTTGTATGTGTGTGTGTGTGTGTGTGAAATATTGTCACACCACATGTGGTCTTATTTTCATCGAGATTACATCAGCTCTTACTCTACAATGTTAGAAACATATACAAGATATTAATATTCAAATTCATGAACATATCTTTGTCTCCATTTGAAGCCAAGGATTATTTTTAATTGTAAATGTTATTTAGTGCAGAATGGCAGGTTATCAGATTTATAAACTGACAAAGTTAGAAATACAGAGACAATATTATAGTTCTAACTGTATATATGTTTAACAGCTTGACTTGTGAACATTATCCAATCAACCAGTTTGTTATCACACAGAATAGGTGAGATAATCCAAAAGAAAAGTATTTTGGGACTTCTAGTAGATTCTCAAGTCAACAGAAATATACTTAAAGGCCAAAGTACTGACTCCTTCACTAAAGTCAATACGGGAAAATGTGACTATTTTCCTGGAAGCCATTGTGCTAAAGCAAATGTGCAAAGGTGAGAGCTTCTATTTGTAAAGGTCAGATTTGGTTTTTCTCATGTCATAATGCAATAAAGTGAAGATCTTGATGACTCACCTTAAAATCCTTTTGTCTCTTTTGATAACACTGCTTGTGATACAGATAAGAGAAGCTACTTTTTTTCTTAGTTGCCAAAGCAGACTGAAATTAAGTCAGAGTCAAGATTTAACAACTGTGAAATATCTCTTCTCCCAAAACATGATTTTTAGATATTCACATACAATTATTCTGTAGCTTATTTACAACTTCTAAAATTTAAGATTAAAACAACTCATACATGTTGGGGCGGGAGAGACAAAGGGAGAATACCCAGTACTAACAATAGGGAACAAATTTATCTCACAAAAGGGTAAAACAATTTTAGATAGTGATTAAAACAGATACTTAGAAATCCATTTTAACAACTTATACTGCAGAGATGTCAAAGAGAAAATTCACACATATCAGCACTATTTTTTTCTTTTTTATTTAAAGAGGAGAAAAAGTAAGCAAAAATAATTATGAAGTATATACTCAGATATTTTTTGCTTCCACGTGCCATACCTCATGGTATGTGAAGCAAAGAATCTAGTGTAATCAGTGATACAAATCTTAGCAGATTATTGGAAACGCTAAGACATCTATTGTTCTCCTAACTATTAGCAAAGGTTATCTATGAACTAATATGATGCCAGATATTCACAAAGATGTCAAATAGAATTTTCACTCTAGGGCTGAAGGAAACACGTATTTCTCAGAGTAAAAAGATGGTATCATGGATTGGACTCTGACCCACGGGCCAGAGTATATGGTTCTATCTACCACCCCTGACCCCCTGTAAACTCTACTACATACGTTTTTGATTTGGTCTTGCATTTCATTCTTCTTAAAGAGTAATATATGGTCTGCCTGACTCAAAAGAGTCTTATGTGTGAGATCCAATGAAGAGATGCATTAGAATCATGTAATGAAATCAATTACTATAAATATTGTATCATTGTTAGTACTAGAATTTCCTTGTGTGATGATGTTTGTGGACATGATATTAGCTCAGATTGTGACATTCCTGAGTGACTCAGGAAATGACACATATCTTAGCACAGAAAGATACCTAATTTTTTCAAGTGAATATGCAAACTAATGTTCAAGACTAAACTGGAATGTTAAGTTATATATGATTATTTAATGTATATATAATATTATTTATGAGGGAGTCTGATTATGGGACTTTTAAAAAAAGAAAAAAATATTAAAAAATAAAATAATTTTTCAACTAGAATAACCAAGACAATTTTTTTTAATTCAAGAAATATTTAAAGCAAAAGCAAAAGAAATTATAGAAACAAACCAACTATAGTTTTGGTCATTGTGAAATATAGGAGAACTTGAGAACTAATGGGTTCATAAACATGGTAAGATTAAGCTGTTCTTTTCATTGGTCTTAATGTCCACTCCAGTGTTAATCAGATAGATGAAAAGTTTTCTAACTTACCTTCTGGTAAGGAGAGAGAGAGCCATATTAGAGAGGGAGAGGAGAGAAAGGGAGAGAGGGAAGAGAGAGGAGGAAATAGAAGAGCAAGAAAGACAAATTTAAACGAAAAGACTTTTCCCTGGTTTAAAGTCTAGTTTCATCACCCTCTTGCATGTATTAAATATTCTGCCTGTGCTGCAAACCATGTTATGAAGTCTTTAGAGATATGCTCTCCAGTAATCATTCAGATGAAAGTCTATTCTCAGATGAGGAGGTTAACTGAAAAAAAGTTTTAATCACTTAATTTAAGCTTGTCTTGCTTGAACTAGAATTCAGATCTCCTGAATTCTAATATTTTTGCAACTTTCATCATTCTGCATTTACAAGATATAAATATTTAATTATTGGATAGTGATTTCATTTCAAGTCATTTTTAAATCCTGATAGTCATCACAACTCAAAATTATATAACAATACTGCCTATATGTATGGTCAGAAATAATCGTTTCTTAATCATTGTTATAGTTCCTGTTATTAGAGGTACAAACACAAGGTACAGAGTCTATGATTGTATTTTTCCATGTGAAGTGAAAAAAATTAAATATAAATCAGTATCAAAAGTAAATCAATATTTAAGAAAACATAGTTGGAGGGGTTCTAGAAGTTAGTCACATTAAATGATGTGAATATACTCATTCATAGACAGTGGTTTTTTTGTTGTCTTCTCTGTTTTTTGAGCAATGTGTTCTTTTTTCAGAATTTTAAAGGGACCTATTAGAATCCTTTGTCAGTTATTTCATTTTGAGAATACTTACAGATGATATGGGCTCACCTTCCTTTTTTGGCTTCAGAAGGTTTTAGGCAGAGTGATTTCCACAGAGATCCTGATTTTGGACCTCTCAAAGTCTTTCCAGTGAAAATGCACTTGATACATTTGTCTCTATTTTAGGAATGGTCTGGAATTTTGTAGAATGTTAGTTACAAAATGCTTAGTAAATACAGATTCAAGCAATCTTCATTCTACTATTCAAGACCTGCACACAAATTATAACTTGATCTGTATTTATCGCTAACTATGAATGTTACATCACAAACAATTCCATTTGGGCAGATAATATTTGCATCTTAATTTCATTAGGATCAGAATAATGATACTACTGATGGTTTTTCCATTTTCCTTTGTAATAACTGGTTAAATTTGAATTGTGGTACTTTATACTTCAATCTGTTATCACAGATGGGACTGTTTCAGAACTCATTTTCTGTTTCTAGGAAGCACATAAAAGAGAAAAAAATCAATTCATATTGATAGGTTTAAATTACACCAATAAAACCAAAATTTTTATTAGTAAATTATTTAGTTGTTCTACACAGTAATGGGTTTTGCTGAAAAGTGTTATGCATTATTATGTAATTGCATTGAAATTCTTCTTAAAAGAAACCAATATTTATTTTAAAATGAAAGGTAATGAGGTCTTTAAAATATTTTGACAAATTTTAGGGAAATGCATGTTAAAATGGCATACCATTACATACCCACTGAGATGACTGTGATAAAAAAAAAATAATACCAAGTGCTGATGCAAATGTGGAATAATGTAAAAGCTCCACATATACTGGTAGGAATAAGAAGGTAACATGTACTCCAGATACCATTTGGCAGATTCTTAAAATGGCAAACATAAATTTATCGTTTAACCTAGGAAATTCACTTCTAAAAATCAACCCAAAATAAATAATAGTATATTTTTAAATTCATGTATATAAATTTTCACATCAGTATTATCAATAAGAGTCAAAAGAAAAGAAACAATCTAACTGCCCACAATGGATAAGAAAATGTGTATAGCCATACAAAAAAATTCAAAATTGCTTATTTGGTGATTAAAATAAATGGTATATGCTAATTAAGGTTACAAAATATATAAAGTTAAAAAACATGCTATAAGGGAGACATTAAATGCAAAACTAATTGATATACAATATCTATAAAAGACAAACTTGTACAGTGTTAAAGCCAATCAGTATGTACCTAGAATTGAGGACATAAAATGACATTAACTATAAATGCACAAAGGAATTTTTTGGAATCATGGATATGTTGTTAAATTGGATTGTGATGAGATGGTGACCGAATTTATTAATTCACTAAAATTATTGAATTAATAAAAAAATAGGGCTATATTAACCATATGCTAAATGCTACTCTAAAGTAATCTTAACAAAACATAAGTCAAACCAGTCATCCAGTAAATTAACTGTCTTCCAGAATAATGTCCTTCTTTATTTAACTAAGAAAATTCAGAATCTAAGCAACATCATGGCTATGCTAACAAACAACTACCAGTTACAAGGAGTAAAAATAAAGTAGGAGGGGAAAACACCATTAGAAACAGACTTGAGATGGTGGAATTCTGAAACAATATTAAAGAGTATTATAAATCTATTTGGTTATTGAAAGGAAAATAAATATGGTGAATGAAGAGGTGGTGAAATTCAGTACAGAACTAAAAACTATAAATATTAAATAGATGGGAAATCTGGAGCTAAAACAAATCAGAAATGAAAAATTCACTTGGGTTGAAGAACAGATTGGAAAATACAGATGAGAGTAACAGTAAATTTAATGTAGGATAATATAAAACCTAAGTTTAAACATAGGTAAAAATTGCTTTTAAATGCTGCAATGACCTGTGAGACCCATCTACAGTATAAAGTGTGTAACTAGAACCAAAAAAGAACATATATGATGTGGAACAGAAAAAAAAAATGGAAACATTTCCAGAGGCAAGAATGACAACTGATTTGTCTTAAAAACTGTAAAAGATAGTCTATGAGAATGACACCTTTGTAGAGCTGAAATAAGACTTGTTTTTCCATTTAAACTTCAATATCCAGAAAAATTACCCTTCCAAAATAAAATCTAAAATATTTTCATTTAAGCAAAAGCTGATATTAACCTTTTATCAGACTTAAGAAGTCTGATGCTTTGATATATTTTCCCTTTGCTCTGCAGAAACATTTGTTTGATGTTATACAATTTATTTATTTTCACTTTTGGTTTCCCTTGCCATTAGAGTTCAATTCCCAAACAAATCTCTTTATTGATGTCAAGAATTACATTGCCTAACTTTTCTTCTATATAGTTTATGGCTTCATGTTTTACATTTAAATCTTGAATCTGGGGTGGGGAAGGAAAAAGAAATACATCTTGGATTTTTTTGAGTTAATTTTGTGTATGGTTTAGTTTCATTCTTTTGCAAGACTCTCATTTTCCGAACAGTATTTATTAAGGATATTTTCCTTGCTCCATTGTAAGCTCTTGGCTCCCTTGACATAAATTAGTTCTCTGTATATATGTGATTTTAGCCTGGACTCTCAGTTCTGTGCATTGATGTGTACATGTGCTCTTAACTACAAGCCAAGCTGTTTTAATTATTATCATTTGGTAGGATAGTTTGAAATCTGACTGTGATACTTCTTTTTTGTTAGAATTGTTTTGGCTAGTCAAGATCTTTTGTGGTTCCATATATTTTCAGTAATGTTGACTGCATTTCTTTGAAGAATGCTCTTGAAACTTTCATAGAGACTGCATTGAATCTGTAGACTTTTCTCTATTGACTATTTTAACACTGTAAATTCTTTGTCTATGAACAGGGAATTTCTTTGCATTTCTTTATGTCTTAATCTCTTCTTTTGACATTATCTTACAAGTTTGTTGTTGTTGTTGTTATGCAGGTCTTTTAGCTCCTTTGCTAAACTTATTCCTAAGTATTTATTTCTTCTTGGGATGATTGATTTCTTTCTCTTTTATTTTGTTGTTTGTATATAGGAACCAATGGGTTATTGTTTATTGATTTTGCAGGCTATCGCTTTACTTCACTGATTGATTTTCTCATTTTTTAGTGGAGTTTTAGGATTTTTATGTATTTTAATCTTCACATAGTGATGATTTTCTTTGCCAATAGAGTGCCTTTCATATATTCTCCTTGCCTAATTTCTCTTGATAAGAATTCCAATACTGTGCTGAATGGTAGTGGTGAGAGTGGGCATCTTTGTCTTGTACCTTATCTTATAGGAAAAGTTTTAATTTTTCATCATTGAGCTTGATGTTTACTGGGAGATTGACATTTTTATTTTATTGAGTCATGCTCCTTCTATTTCCATTTTATTTAGAATTTATGTCATGAATGCTGAGTCTTATCAAGTGTTTTCTTCTGTACTTATAGAGACAATCATGTGCTGTTTGTCTGTCCTGTTGATTCGATTTCAAGTTTATTGATTTGCTGTGTTGAAATATCCTCACATCCATGGAATAAATGTCATTTGATCATCATGTATGATTTTTTGTAATATATTGCTAGATTCAAGTAGTCAAGATTTTGTTGAGGATTTTTGTGTTTTTGTTTATTAGATATATTGGTCTGTGTATTGTGAGATTGTCTGGTAGTGCTTTCTCCATAAACTGTATTTGGAGTTTTGCTTCCTTTTGAATATTATGGAAGAATTTGAGCATCAATATTAATTTTACATTGAAAGTTTGTTAGAATTCACTAGTAAAGAAAATGGTGGAAATACCTCAAAAAACTAAAAACTACATTTCCCATATGGCCCAGCTTTCCTACTCTGGATATTTCTCCCACAAACACCCCACATCTCTGATTGACTCCCCAATATTGTCTCAGCAACCGCAGGTACTTATTCAGAAAGACCTTATCTTTAACTATTTTTAAGATAGTCAAAAGCTGTACCCTATCTTTAAGGGTCTGATAACTAAGGTCCTTTTATTTCAAATGGTGTGTGTGTGTGTGTGTGTGTGTGTGTGTGTTTTCACGTGTGTCACCTGATTCTATTCACACTTTCCACAAATAATAATTTTCATTTTTTACCTGTTTTTGACTTATTTATTGTGCCTTGTATCCCTCCTCAGAATTTTAAACTCTTTGAGATATCATTTCTATTTTGCTCTATGGCTAACATGTATGATTATGACTGTCATAATCCAGCTTGGTGTTGGACATGTTAATAATTCATTCTTGAAAAATCAAATTTTGTGATAATTTAGAATAGATGTCTTACTGATAAGCATGTAGGTGTAATACCGTCGCCCCAAAATTTAGTATTGCAAACTCTCAAGATGTTTAATATTTTCTAATCTTTGATATACTGAACTTTCATATTTCGTTCTCTTGACAATCTCAGTGCTTTGATAAAATCACTTATTTAGGGAAATTATTGAATCTATGTAAATTTTTTGGAACATCTTCCTTTGTGAAAAGGAAGTAATAAACTTTGTGCATATGTTGACAGATTATTTGAATATTTTGCCAAAATACAATGCAAGGTGTCATTACAGGATTTAATTTTAACAATACTAATGTAATCAATATTAATGTAAAATGACAAATTGTTTTTCATATTTTAAATTGTTTTCATAAATATTACCTTATTTAATCTTCATTAGAAAACCACAATAGAAATCATTTCAGGTCATGCTTTATAAAAGCATGGACAGAAGAGTATGAATTAACTCAGAAAATTGTGGAAAGTGGTAAGTCCAAAATTCTTATAGAGTTGGATAATAGACTAGAATTTTAAAACTTACAAACCTGAAAAACTTACTGTGTAATAAAGTTCTGTTCCTCATTTGATAGATGAGAAAACTGGTTCTTAGAAGTTTAAAAAGTTATGCTCAGGTCTTGAAGCTCGTTAGGATCAGGATTCAACTTATTTCCTGGTAACTGGAAAATGGCAGAATATACTTCTGCAATGTTTTAACTTCATACTAATGACCTATTTTTAATTATATAATCTATAATTATATATATTTATTTATTTAGTAAATTAACCCAGTTTTTCTTCAAACATGGAGTATAGTACAAAAAAAGTCATCTATTCCCTACCTCCCAAATAGAACTACTCTTTTCATTTTTGGATCGTTCTTTGATTTGTATATTTGCATATTTCATAGAATTATAAATCTAATATAAACTTAGTTCTATTTTTCATTGAACATGTCACACCCTTTCTTGTATTTTTATTACTGAAAGATTTTCATAGTCATAACTTTAATATATGCTGTTTAGGTTGCTTAGTGAGCACTGTACAACTTACTTATCCCATTTTCCATTTTGGAACTTGAAGTTGTTTTCACTTTTATAATGAAATTATAAGTAGTTACGAAGTAAACACTCTGTGTGAATACCATGGTCGATATATCTGATAATTTTTATAGAATAGGTTCCCTGCAGTATGATTACAGGGTTAAATGAAATGAATATTTTTAATGTCATTGACTTACATTGTCAAAGAGATTCTCCTCAAAGGATGTGACATTATAACCAACAGTGTGTGAGAAACAGTTTAGAAGGTTTTATTCTCATTTGCTGTTGTCATTTAAAAATAAATTACTAGCTTAATAGACAAATAGCTCCAAGGTATGATTTTATTTTGCATTGATTTGTCTGATTAATAAGATCAAACATTTTTCAGTTTGTTTACTTGATATCTTTTAAGACTGGATAAATCTATTTTTGCTTTAAATGACAAACTCAAATAGTAAGATGAGATACAAGAAAGTGAAGATACATCAAATAGTAAGATGAGAGAGACACAAGAAAGTGAGGAAGCAGAGATAGAAATTATTACTGGTCCCCTACTAAGGTGCTATATATTTCAAATGATTTTGTCAGGTACATTAATATGCAAGTTATGATAAAACAAGGAAGCCTAATAATACATTAAAAACGACTTGAACCCATAATACATTAAAAACGACTTCAAACTAGCTCAGTTCTAGATCTTAAGGTACTTCTACCCTTTCGTTTTACAAACTAAATACATTAGAACAAAGGAATTAATTTAATACTACAAAGAAGTAATAATTAGCATGAATAGCTTCTGTGTGATGGCTCCATAGCTGTCCTGAGCAGTGTGGTAAACAGTAGGAACCTGAGGCTGTAGAAGAACATTTGAATGGGGTTGATCTGAACTGAGATATACTCTTAGCACTATAGAAAAAGGAATATAAAATATCCACTATAATTTTTTTAAATCATGTTTAAATTATTTTTGGAAATATTAGGTTGAATGAAACATGAAAATTAATTTATACTGTGCTGCTTTTTTTAAATGTAATTTCTAGGAAATGTATAATTCCGTATGTGACTATTATTAGACCAGCAATATTATTATGCCAGCATTATGATGATAGAAAGAGAGAGAATATAACACGGACCATGCTATTAAATAAAGTACAAAGTGACATTGCAGCTAGCCCGAAAACTTTGATGAGCTCAGATATTTATTCATAAATTTGTAAACAACTACAAAAAGATAAACAGAAAGGAATATAATCAACTATATACAGTGCTCATATAGACTGAGCCAGAAAAAGCCAAGGAAACTTCCATACATATGTTTAGAAGAAGAAATTCAAGACAGGAGAGAAGAGATAAGAGAATTGTTGGAGTGTTACACATAAATATTCACCTGTAACTCCAGATACATTTTATTTTTGAATATTGGCACTTGACTTGTTCCAACAAGTATAGATTACCATGTCACACTTTACACAATAATTAACTCAAAATGGATTAAATACTTGGATATCATACCTGAAATTATGAAAGACACTGGGAAAAATAGGTAAAATAATCCACATTTTTGGCTTCAGAGGTGTCTCTTATGATTAGTTTAAAAAAGCAAAAGGAGTAAAGAGATATGAACAAACAGATTATATCAAATTAAAAAGGTTTTGTTTAGTGAAAGAAACCATCAGTAAGAAAAAAAGTCACCCTACTTGAATGGGAAAAATATTTACACAAATCTCATCTGAAAAGGGAGTGATATGAAAGTTTTATAAAGAACTCATGCATTTCAGCAGAAAGGAAGCAACACAACTGAACAGTGGACAGAAGAGTATGGATTAACTCAGACAGTTGTGGAAGGTGGCAAGTCCAAAGTTCTACAGAGCTGGACAACAGACTAGAAGTTAGGTTCTAGTATGAAGGCAGTTAACTGAGACAATTCCCACAGGGAAGAGGAGGCCAGTCTCTTTAGTAAGGTCTTCAACTGATTGGATGAGCAACCCTCATCATTATAGTAACTTGAAAACTTAGTTTGTAGAGGTAAAAATCAACTCATAAATATATATCCAATTTAAGTTTTTTTTCTAATAGCTCTTTTTCATAAAGATTTTAGTTGGGTGAAGTTTTGGTAAAGTTTTTATAAGGTCGGTTTTGTGGCTATGTTTGGGGTCTCATGGGTATGATACTAAAATAAACTTCTGCTGACTTGGAGAATAAAAGGAAATGGGAAGAAATTCAAGTATGTTCCACTAAAGATGTTTCCCTCTACACTTAAGAAATTATTTTTCTTTAATTCAGTGAATTGGAAAAACAGTTGGAACTAAATTCATATTTTCAGATATTGCCTAGGAGTGAAGATGTTTTTAAAAAACAAGTCTAAATTCTATAGGGGGTTATTTTAATTTTCTACTATCTTATATCATGAGTGTTTTTTATTCTGTTTTTTATTACTTTGAGAGATTTATTCTACTTCATAATTTGGAGTTCAATTCTCATTTTCTTTCTATGTTTTTAGTAATGAAAAATTACTGACTGTTTTCATCAGTAATTGTCATTTTTAATTATTCCCCATAATTTATTTAAACTATTTCTGGATTATTTTGCCCTTTCCTATCTTATTCCTTTCTGTCCAAACATTTCATATCAACAAAATATATTGCAGATAAGTGTTGTCTGAATAAACAAAGGAGTGAGAGTATATTTAATATATGCAAATTCTTTGTAAAGTTAAGTTAAAAAGCTTCTCTCAAGGTAGGTGAAATGCATTCCTTTTCGCCTCCTGCCTAGGGTACAATAGATTTTGTATCCTGGATGCAAAAATCAAGGATTCTTTTGCCTTGGATGCAAACTCCTAGATCTGTATGTCACCCTCTATGGGTGAACCTTGAGTTCGTATAAGAAAATTAGTTACTAGAAAATACATGAAAGTCAGACCTCCTTCTTTCTTCAATTTTCTGAAAAACAAAGTAATCATGAGGGCAGTCTTGCAAACTGATATAATGAAAGTAAGTATAGATTATACATTTGTGTCTGTGACCTCAGAATTGACTTTCTAGATTCTAAAACAAGGTACCACATTTTTAGATGCCAACTACACAATGATATCAGACATCCGTTATGGCAGCACTTTTCTACAATTTGTGTTTTAAATCCTGAAAGTTTTCATCCAAAAGGAAGTCTTTCCATCTTGCCTTTGAGCTGAGGGAGGAGTGGTCTGACACAAAAAGCTTTATCATTGAAAGTAGCACTTTGGCAGCTGGAAATAACTTTATATAGCAGTATTGTTTAATGCTGTGGTAGAAAGGTTAGAATAGAATGTAGTGACTTTTACTGCTGTCAGGGCTATTCCACAGGGGAGTGCTGGGCTTGGGTGAAGAAGGAGACTAGAGCACCATTACCTGTAAAACATTGGCTCTCATTTCAGACTGGTGAAGAGTAGTAGCAGGCAAGGTTTTCTTTATTCACAGATGACATGAGAAGGACTAGACTTATTTTCTCTTTAGATATTTAGAATTGCTAGTCAAAATGTACTTCCCATTTGTGAATTTGTTAGTCTTTCAGTGTGCTAGTTCATTATTGATGGGGTGACAGACACATAGGATCACTGCCTAACTATTGTTTTCCTTTGCTGGGAAATAATAAAACCCTTCAGAAAATAATTTATCTAGATTTTGTCATTGCAAATCAATGACAAAATCAATCGAAATGAGGCTGAGTAACCTACCCTGTATCTCTGAGGAGAGAAAGTGCTTCTGAAGGTGACTGTATCTTTAAGAAGTTTCATTCTGGTCTTGGTCTGACTGTGGCTTAGAGAAGTGGGATTCGGAGAGAGTTCTTTCTCCTCACATATGACAAGTGAAAAACTGGGGTAAACAAAGCTCTCTTCTCTGCACACCTCCAGATCCTCAAACTCAATAGGATGGCTTTGTCATATAGCACCAAAGTGTGATGGACACATCTCAGGCCTCTTGTAGGTCCATTTTAGTTTTTTATTTTTGGGTTGCCAGCACTATAGTGCACTACCCAGCACACTGTAGGTGTTCAAATTCTTCCCTTTCCTTTCTTCCTCCTTTTTTTGTAGTTGCCTTCTCTTCCCACTCTGTTCTTCTGTTCTCTCTCTCTCTTCATATACTTTTCTCCACTCTCAGGGACAGAGCATTTCTTTTACCCCAGGCATGATCCCCTAGTAAAATGTGGAAAGTCTGGTGCATGGTGAATTTCAGTGACATCCATCCTCCTAGGAATGAAAAAAAATTCCTCCAATAAAAATTATTTGATTTTCAACCCAGTTCTAATCCATTTTCAAAAAATTTCGTGTTCTACACTTTGAAAATCACAATGATCATTTATTAACCTTCATAGAACCCTTAGTCATCACTCAATTCATTGATTCATTTATCCATCTACAAATAGTTCTTAAGCTCCTTACTCATGCAAGCCCTGAGCTTACAATGGTAAATAAAGAAGAACAACTCTACTCCCATTAAGGTTCCTGGAGGAGTAAGGAGAGGAGTAGAGAGGCAAAATGCAAACAAACAATAAACATATCACACCAGATAGTGAAGTGAATAAAAGTAAAATGAAACTGCACAAGAGGTATAGATAGTGGCTGGGTGGAGAGGGGTGTTTTCACAGCAAAAATTGGGGGAAGTCAGGGAGCCAAGGAGAAGAGGAGAGTGGAAAACTGGTAACAGCATTACAGCCAGAGGGAACAGCAAGGAGAAGATTCTGAGTCATAGAATGAGTGTTCAAGAACTGCAGGTTAGCTGTGAAAAGAGTGAGTGTGATGATAGGAGGTGATATCAATGTAACAAAATGACAGGGTGAGACCTCCTAAATCTTGAAGATCAAGTCTTTCTTAATGGTAGATGGAAAAACAGTGAAAAATGTACACAAATGTAAATAGGACATAATTCACTGCATGACACAATGGTTGAGTCCTGAGTTCTTGGGCTGACGCTGCTTTTGAGTGATACTTCTGTTTCTTGTGAGTTGATTGAACTTTTGTATTGCATGACAACTGTATCAGAACCTTAGAGCTGTTAGGATATAAATTAATATTTTTAAAGAATTTTATATGTACTTTAAATTTTGTAGTACCATTGGCTTATATCATTATCAGCATTTTGGAAGTATAAGATATCCCCCCTGAGGTTTAGTAAATATAGCATACTCACCACAAAAACACCCTCAGTCCTTCATCATCATCTATGTATGGCACTCTCTCCCCACTCTACTGAATGCTTTACATTTACTGTCAGTTTTCAAGGGTTGGTTTTGTAGTTTGTCTTATCTGACATGTTGCTTGGTTCCTTTATATTCTACATGTAAGTAGCATTCATCTTTCTCCTTCTTGTTTCTTTTGTACAGCATAATCTCTTCCATGCTTGCTATTGCAACTAGCATGAGTTTATCTTTTTTGTTCATTAAGTAGTATTTCATAAATATAAATATAAACCATATTTTCTTGATACACTCATCTGTTTTTGAACACTTAGGTGGTTTCCATGGCTTAGCTATTGTAAATAGTGCTGCAATAAACAGAGGTATCCAAGATTCATTTCAAATTTGTGTTTTTGTGTTGTTTGGGAGTCAAATGGTGGGTAGTGTGGAAAATCTATCTCTAATCTTTTGAGAAATCACCATACTGTTTTCCATATAGCTGAGAATAAAATATTCACACTAACAACGTAGGAAGGGACCCTTTCTTCCACACCCTTGCCAGTACATGTTGTTTCTAGTTTTTGATATAGACCATTTTCTTAGGTGTGAGATAATATCTCGTTGTGGTTTTGATGTTCATTTCTCTAATGATAAATAATGATAAACATTTTTGTTTATCAACAAATGGCCTTTTGTATGTCTTCATTGGAGAAGACATTTAGCTCTTTTTCCCCCTGCTGTGGTTCGGTTGTTTGAGCTCTTTGTACATCTTTGACACTCAGATGTATGGTGTGCAAATATTTTGTCCCAATCAGAATGGTGCTCAATTTTAGATAGGGTTTCTTTTACTGCGCAGAAATTTTTTCTGGTGTCTTTCTACTTCTTTTAACAATGATTTTTAGTCTACTTTGTATAGACCCTTCACCTCCTTTGTTAGAAAAAGCTAGGAGATATATATTGGACAGATTCTTTCCTAGTGCCTTCAAAGAGAGCATAGACCTATATGCTGATCTGGACACTGGCCACCCAGAACTGTGAGACAGTATGTTCTGTGGTGTAAGCCTTTTAGCTTGTGGAGTTTTGTTATGGCAGTCTTAGGAAAATAATGTCCTGTGTTTAAACTATCTTTATTATTTTTAACACTCAGATGTGTTCTTACTAAATTTCTAGCCTAAGTAAGAAGGCCACATTCTGTGCAACTGTATTGTTTTACAAACCCTTTGCCCAAGAGGTGAATTAGATGCTGTAGCAAATTATTTACAATTAAAATGATTGCAAGTTGGAGTTATCACTAAAGTCTCTGATGTGCGCTAATTTCTTCCTGTAATTAACCTGTCAACACCACCTGTTAATAAACCAAGAGAGTTGCCAACACTGATCAAGTAAAAGAAGAGGAAATTGAAGTCCATAGAATAATGTCATACCAAAGTATCAGAAGCTTTTTTAAAAAATCTATTCTGATTCTGCTGAATTTTAAGTAAGACAAATCATGCCTGATGAGTAGAGATTGCTGGCACCTGGATAGCCTAAAAAACTACCTCATTTTGAATGCCCGTTGTGTGGTTTCATTTCATACTGAGATCTTAATTCCCATAGACGATTTCTGCAACATGTACATTGAGAGGTAATGTGCCTATTTCAGATGGATTTAATGACACTCAGAAACCTGTTAAAAAGACCTTGCTAAGAAATGTGTCTATTTATTTTTTAAAAATTTTTATTGATTGCACACACACACATATTACATCATTGTCTACCCCAAGGTTCTCCCATCAACTTATCACCCTTGAACCATCTTTATCTCTTATGCCCTCCACCTCCCCCGACTTTACTCTCTTCTGCCTCTCTGGCTCTATGTGTTCTGTTGGCTTTTAACTTTTTTCTTGTCCATTTTTTTGTTTTCACTGTATCCCTCACATAAGTGAGGCCATCCCTTATTTCTCTTTTTCTTTCTGACTTATTTCTGCTAATATGATTCCTTCTAGCTCCAACCATGTTGCTGCAAATGACATGTTTGTCTTCTTTGATTGATGAATAATATAGTGTCCTCCACACAGCCTTCCATAGTGGCTGGGCCAGTTTGCACTTCCCCAGTAATGTAAGTGTTCCCCCTTTTCTCCACATCCACAGCTGTCTTCATTTTTTAAAATGTGCAGTACAGTAGCATATAAAATGCTCAGTAAATATAATTTTCATGATTGAACTTAAATAATTTTCCTTCACTTTGATCTCTTCCAATTTGTTATTTAATTTTGCAATGTAAATTAATCAAGGGCTCATGATTTCTACTGAACTTGTATGGTTTGTACATTATTCCAAAAATGTTTGGTAACTACTGTGGAAAGTCTCAGAATCTATGGAGCTCTAAAAAACCGATCAATTGTTCTACAACTTTATTATTAATTCATAATCAAAGATCTAGAGTTAAGGGTCATGGCTAGGAAAGACTACAGGCCTTGGTTTGAATTTAGCTTTGTCACCCGCTATCTGGGTCAAGTCATAGAAGCTTGCTGTTTTCTTCAACATGAAATAAGGGAAATAACAATATCTTTGCCCATATTATTCTCAGAAATAAATGGGATAATGTAAGTAAATTGCCTAATACTAGGTAAGCGCACTTTAAATGACAGTTTTTGTAGTTACTATCCACTACACTGTGTTCCTGTCTTTACAATTTTAGAAATATCTTCTGAGGGCATGCCTCTCCCCATAATTAAAAAAAAAATGCCTTTGTGTTGAACAACGATTCCTTTCTTGTCACCAATTTTAAGCATCAGGCTCACCAATCTGCATAGGTTTTTTTTTTATTGATTTTAGCAGCTACAAAGACACACCAGGCAGGGAAAGGCAGTGGCAGTGGGGGGTCAGGAGGGGTTCCAACTCCACAGTAATCTTCAAGCAATCTTCTGGTCTCTTGCTCTGTCTGGGGTTTTCTTGTGCTCTCATCCTGTGCATGCTCTCTTGTGCCTTCTGCACCTGTTAGTCCCCTCTCCTCAAGGGCCAGGTGTGCACACTTACACATGTGTACACCCACTGGGTTGCATAATCATGGGAAAGATGCAGCACCCCAGATAGTGGGTAAATGGGTCACTGGGGGGAAAAGCCTGACTAACTCACCCTCCATCTTTATAAAGCAATTATTTTTTGCCTAACAAAAAAGATAATCCATGTTTATTTATGTTAATGCATCATTAATATTGATATTTCAAAAGGAGAAAGAGGGTAAGTAGTAATTAATTTTTGATAGTTCTAGATTGAATTTTTAGATAGTTATACCAAGGCTTTCAATTGACCCAAAAGTAGAATCCTAAACTGAAAAGTTCTTTTAAGAATGTCAGAGTTTAGATGAAACTAGTTCTTGAGCACAAGCCCTGTGGGTTCCACTGACAGGATGGAACCATCCTTCAGCTGGGTGCTTTTGATCGGTGAGCACTCCCTAGGCTCCACAAAGCTCGTAACTATAGATGGCATGATATTCAAGACAACTGACTTTTGTTATCCATGCAGATAATTGCTTGCTGAGCACTTTGCCCTTGGACTGAATTTATTCCTAGAGAGTTAGAGCATCTTTTAAAACCTTTTGGATACCAATTTTAAAGATCGAGAAATCAAGGAACTGTCAAGAAACTATTTTCCCTTATCATTATATTAGTTTCTCCCAGCAGTTGTCTCTGTACTTTTTTATGAGGATTATAAGATGGTTTTATTTCACATAGCAAAGTCATAACTGGGAAATTTTGTAACTTGGTCAGATCAGTCATAAAATACATGGAACAGTACATGGAACAGATGATTCCAAAAAGTGATGCAATGTCATTTGATACTAGAATCCCATAGCCAGACTCAAAAGTAGGAGAGAAGCTTGTAATAATTTAGCCATGGTTTGTGACTGTGGTTGTCTTCCCATTCCCTAATTTACATTTTGAAGCGCTAACACCTTGTACCAGAATGTGACATCTGGAGTCAAGGGCTTTTAAGAGGTAACCAAAATAAAATGAGGTCATTGGGGGTGGATTTGAAACTGGATCCCTGCATAGGGAGAGAGTGACCCATGTCCCAACACTGCTTTAGCCCACCCCCTACCAAACACGAACACTGTGACATCTGGTCCTGCTGAGGGGCACTTGGTGCAGTGTACCCCCAGCTCCACTGAGAACAGCTCCAGTTTAGGAGCTTCCCCTGACCTCTGTACAGGTCAGATTTAGGTATAGATAAGGATTTTTCTCTTGTTTATTTGATGCCAGGATTATAAACGGGCCAATCAAGTTTGAGCTCAGGGACTTGAGCTCATTATACAGAAAATTTGAGCAATTTGATTGGTACTTAAAAGCTTTTATCAATCAAACAGAATTGAAAATTAGTCCAAACAGGGTAGGGTGGGGATCCTGAAGCAGATATAAGCAGGGCAGGAACCATCTTGGATTCATTTCACAGTCAGTCACCCAAGAGAGAAGGATACAGCAGGTGGCCTCCAGGAAAGTATCTAGCAAATGACCTCCATGGAATTCAGCAGACCTCCATAGACTCCGAGACCTCTGCAGAACTCTGTAGACCTCCAGACCTCTGTAGACTTTTGCAGAGACCAGGTTGATGTACCTGCTACTGGCTTTGTTTCTGACTTCATATGCACAGAGCACTGTGGCTCTTGGCAAGAGTCTCAAAGAGCTGTTGGCTCTTGGTTCATTCCAATAGATCAAAAAAACCTACCACACTGGTGACTCTACACCACATCCTGGTGACCAGTGATGACTGCCACTACTGATTGGAGCTTAAGTCTGCTCAGATGACCAGACCTGAAGTCATGGGCCCTTATCTTGGTGGGAGTGGGGTTATTGTTTATCGCTGATGTAGAGCTTGGCTTAGTTCCACCAAGGATGTTGAGAGCTTCTTTGCCTCTGGCACTGGTGGCTGAGCACTGTATAGAATGCTCTATCAAATATAACTAGGGATTAAGGTAAAGGCAGCAAAATGCAAAACCTGGACTGGAACTTGATTTTGCTCACAAGGAACAGGTAGCTGTACTGGAATCAGGAGAGCTTACTGGCTGGAGTAGTGGTTGTTACTAAAGATTCCTGATGTAGAAATAGGCCCTGTTCAGAGACTGGTGACTAATCTGTGTGTTTGATGTTGCAATTGGGTGAGTGGTCAGGAACAGCCAAGTGTTGACTGGGGCCTGAGTTTGCTGGATCTAGATTTATGGAGTGGGATTAGGGTGTTGCTAAAGAACCCTGAGCATAGCTTAGTGATACTTTACCCCAAGCATTGTTTGCTGAGTATAATTAAGATACATTTCTCTAGTATAACCAGGACTCTGAGATGAATGAATATGCCTGGTGTTTGCTGAAGATACTGTGTAGAGCAAGGTCCAGAGTATCCCAGGGTGAGCCCTCCTTTTGTGACCCTGCTCTGGTGCTGAGCTGTGACTTGGATGCCCATCCCAGATGCAGCTAAAGGTCCAAGGTGGCAGACTGGGAACTGTGAAGCTTGACCTGGTGTTCATTTCTGCTCATCAGGAGTGTCATGGGTGCTACCTTGGGTGGTGATCAGCTTTACTGAATACCGCTGATGTAGAGCTACATCCACTCAGACCCAAGGACCTTCTGCGCCCAGGCGTTGGTTACTGAGCACTGGGTTAATATGTGCATCTGTTATCTTTGGGTGAAAGGGTAGAAACTGCAAAGTCTGAACTTGAGCTTGATCCTGCTCACCAGGTGACTGCATGAGATGTGCTTACTGAGTTGTGGTTTTTCTGAAGATCCCAGATTTGCCAGTAGACTCTGCAGGGTCATGGATAGGCAAGTGTCTGCGCCTCAAAACTAGTGCTTGCATTTCCCAATTGCAACTGTTGGCCTCGAATGAATGGTTAGGAAGGCTAAGCCTTCACGCAGACTTCAAGACTCCAGGAATGAATTTCAATCCTTTTTGCCACCTAGTCTATGAAACATTTTTAATGGAATTCCCATCAATCCAGTACAGTGGATGTTGTGTTTGTATAATACTTTCACTCAGAGACTGAAGAGGGCTTATCTTCTACTGCTTGTCCCATGTTCCCTCTGCTTCTGTCACCTTGGCCTCTCCACTGCTGCACACACATATCATCTCCTCTACATGGACCATAGTTCTTCCTTAGTCCTTCCCTTACTTCCTTCAATTTTTTGTTTCAACCTCACTACTTCAGCAAAATCTCCTGTCTGTGTTGAACTGTCCTTCTATATATGCCACTTGGTACATCTTCTCTGTGTTGAATCATTTCATCCTTGTCATGAGTTGTCATACAAACAGCCCGTTCACAGCACCAATTGTAGTGGAAGCATCAGGCTCACAAATCTGCATCGGTTCTTTATTTTAGCAGGTACACAGACATGCAAGGCAGGTCACATCAGGGCCGGGGGCTGAAGGTGGGCAAGCCCCCTTGAGACAGCATAGTGACACAGTTAAAAATTGTATTGGCGTCAAAATACCCTGGTGGGCAGAGTCTGAAAGAACCGCAAGAGAAAATGAAAAGTGGAAAGAGAGGGTGTATAGGAAAGGAAGAAAAGGGGAGAAAGACAAGACAGACTGATAGAACAGGCCCACATGGCCTGCCAGGGGAAGCCCCCTGAAGAGTGAGCTGGTGGTGCCAAGTAGCCATGGTGACTGGTAGAAGAATGGCCGATGAGGAAAATGTGGCACCGCAGCAAGTTGGCATAGTGAGCTGGTACCTGGAAATGACCAGGGATTTGGAAAGCTGATTTGTGGATCCACAGTTGCGGGAGAAATTTGAAGAACCTTGGAGAAGCGGAGCAGTATGGAACACTGGAGAGAGGAAGCAAAGAAAAGATGCAAGAGGACTGGACATTTGCAGGGTGCATGTCTCAGTTTTGGAGGGGCAAAGGGGCACCATCATGGACATGTGTCTTTGGGACCTTTGGAACTGAAAAATGTGACTGGGGTAAGATAACTAGCAACTTGTGGCTTTAAGGACTTTTTGTTTTCCCTGTTGAATTCCCTTGTAAATAAAAATCCTTGTAAGGCCGGGCACGGTGGCTCGTGCTTGTAAGCTTCAGCCTATGAAGCAGCCGGGGCTAGGGATCATGGTTCGAGTCCCGCCTGGGGCCCGTAGCAAGACCTAGTTCCAAAAAAAAATAGCTGGGCGTGGTGGTGCGTGCCTGTAATCCCAGCTACCTGGGAAGCTGAGGCTGGGGATTGCTTGAGTCTGTGGTACCCCACGCAACGAGAGCCTGGGGTTCCATGGGCAAAAATAGCAAGACCTAGTCTCAAAAAAAAAAAAAAATGCTTGTAAAACTGCAACATTTTGAGTGGCAACTGCTACATATGAGTGAAGAAAGTTGGGCAGCAGAAGCTGCGTTTTAAGAGTTTTTTTCCCTGTGGCTTGTTGATTAGTAGCTTCTGTCCCGTTTGACCTGATTACACCCTTGCCCTCCAAATATCTTCCTGCTCTTTCCCTGGACTCTCTGTGATGTTCTCTCGTGTTCTCTTTTCACTTGCTCTCTTTCATGCTCTCCCACCCCAGGGTGATGCTGCCTTTTTATCCCTTCTTCCACTAACACAACACAGACTCACTGGGCCCAGGCACATACTCAATCACGGGGAGGGCATAGTACTATAGATACTGGTTATACAGGCTAAAGGAGGAGAAAGCCTGACCAGCTCATTTGTCCTACACTTTCTCTGGCCCCCTTATTCAAGATTACAAATCAACCACCAACCACCTCCAAAACTTCCTCAACCATTGCCCTTTGTTGCTTTATTTTTCTCCATATTGATTATTGCCTTCAAGAATTATTTAATATACTTACTTGGTCAGTTGATTTCACTATAAGAATGTCAGTTCCATGAAGAAGAGATCTTTGTCTATTTTATTCACAAATATGGTTCCAATTTTGGACAGTGTTGGTATAGTGTTGACACTCAAAAAATATTCACCGAAAGAATGCCTAAATAATATTAATAGTCTATGTGTGCCAGGTACTAAGTGCTTTGTAAGTAGTGATTCATCAAGTAGGTATAATGCCTACTTGATATAATTTATCTGATATACATGCTTCATGAATATAATCAAAATATTGCTGTGAGTTAAAAAAATGGTTATTCCACTCTTTAGTGTATATTGTGGGAGTGTGAGAAATAGGCGTTAAGGAATTCACACAAAGTTGAGTTAGTGATAAAACTTCAGTCAAGATAAAGAAAGATTTGTTTTATAAAAAGGAGATTATGATAAATGGAACTGTTATTAACTAATTGTGCAACCACCCCAGCTGGGCATCTTCACTGTTGATTCAGGCAGATGAGAAGCAATTTTAATGCTCATTCAGGGGATTCACAGGCAGACCTGCAGGCTGGGAGACAGCAACTGAATTCCTTAGCTCCCACAAATCTCCTCTCGATCCCTCCACCCAGGTGTCCATAGTCATAGGTGATCTAGCTCTTTGCAACAGGTGATTATGTGTGGGTAAAAAAACCTGGGAAAATGCAAGGCTGCAGGTGGCAATCTTAGAGGCTAGTGGTGGGAAAAATAAGGCCTGACTTTACCCTTTTTCTTTACCCTAGTCACCTACTTATTTGCCTGCCTGCTATACATGATAAACACTTAATTCTGTGTGAAACACAGTCCTTGCCTAAGGAACAAGGGAGATAGATGAGTGATAACATAGCCCGCAAAATAGAAAATGCACAGATGAAGTGTAAAGGCTGAATTAAAATATTATAAAACTGTTCCACATTCTAAATGATCTCTACCTTTCTCACCATACTACAAAATGAAAAACATCTTTTACTGCTCAGGTACAATGTGAAGCAAAGAATGTATTTAAAACACTAAATTTAAATTTCTGTTCTTTTATGTTTTTTTTTCCTCAGCCTAGTTAGCTTATCATTGCTAAGACTGATTATAATATAGAAAACATCAATGCTGCTGTTATCTTCATTTTTTTCTAAAAGAAACAAATCTAATGAAAACTATAATCTGAAAACATAACAAATAAGAAAAGTAGTTTCTTTAATCCTGTATGCATTTGTTATCTTATGGCTTATTGAATGTGAATAAAACCTCTGGGGACTGAATTTAAATAATTCAAAGGGAAATAATATGCCTATTTAAATTAAGCACAACTGCCAGGAGGAGTGGTTAAATATAATGTAACTATACTCTCATATATTCTTGTTAGTATTTCTTCAGAAAATAAATACAAATATCTCCTTAATTTGATTTAATATTCACTGGAATAAACCTACTTTTAAAAAAGTTATCCTTTGTGGTATTAAATATATATGTATATAACATATATCTGTGTGTCTCTCTACATAAATATATATGTTGCTGTTTAGCAATCCACAAAACTCTTAAGACCTTATAAATTAATACCTCATTTACAAGTTACATTTGCCCTCATAAATATGTGAAAGGATCCCTAAAAATATGTCTGAAGATTATAATGAAAATCCTCATTAATTCAGCAGAATGTAATAAGACTATCCCTCAGGGTTCCATATTCTTGCTTCATCCATGAATATTTTGTATTATTTTTCTTTTACCACTTTCCATCCTGCATGAAGCAGAGTGGTAAACATATGTATACACACACATTCTCTCTCTCTCTCTAATATATATGCAAATATATTTATATATGAACATGTATATAGACATATAAGTTTATATATACAGGTATGTATGTATATAATTAAATCATGCCTAATACTCTTTATTAAAATTATACCTTTTTATTACAAAGAAAACCACACAATTCAGAAAAGTACAGAGAGAAAAGTCACAACTCATATAAAATCACATCCCTCAAGGGGAAAATAATGTCGGTATTGGGACTTGTTAAGTATGAGTCCAGATTTCTTCCTAAGGCTATCTTGCAAACGGAAATGCTTTCAGGAATCTAAAGGAACCTCAATGAATCAGGTGAACTGGGTATAAGAATACTCTATGCTCTCAGTCTACCTTGAGAGTTTTGACATGAATATTAAGAAATAGTTCTCACTTTAAAGAAAACTTACAGTGCAAGTGAAATGATGATTAGCACATACACTCTGCTCATCGCTGGAAGAATGGAGACTGGTGGGGATTGCAGCAAATTGGAATAGAAAGTTCCACTTCAGCAGTCCAGGGTGCTCAGGAGAGCAGATTTTAGCAAGGTGGAGCTATAGGGATGTGCCCTCAGTGTTATCTGGTGTTATGGTCTATAATATATCTTTGTTAGCTCATAACTCTAATTCATCATTCTCATTGCTGTATGCTATTCTATAGTGGGAATATGCCATAATTATTTAAAATATACACTTCTTATACAATGAAATACTGCTTAATGATCAAAAAAGACAAGGTCATATCATTTGCACCAACATGCATAAAGCTGGAAGGGATTATGCTAAACAAAGTAAGAAAAGATAAATATCAAATGGTTTCACTTATATGTAAAATACAGAGAGGTTGAATGAAATGTCAGGAAAATAAAAGACAAAACTTGCAAGGTGACCATCAATCTGAGGCAGCAGGGACAAGGGATGCAAAGGGGTCAAATTTGGGGAGAAAAGAGCACAAGGAACTGTGGAGATGGATCATAGGTGTTACAGTGCTAAAATTATATAGGGACTACACTTGAGGGGAAAAATCAAATACTATCTAAAAGCTAACAAAAATGTGAGAAGATTAATAAGTAAAATATATCAACTAAAAGAAATGAGGAGGTAGAAGCAACACGTGGTAACTGCTGACCAAGCAGGGAATGTGCTTTGTCAAATCAAACTTAGAACACATATATATTCCTGATGATGGGCATTTGGCTTTATGCTTCCTGTTCCTCTTTCAAGTGGTGCTGTGTGGAACATTTTTGTGCATATTTCCTTAAATATTCCACAGGCATGCCCATCTTCACACTAATGACAAACTCCTCCAAGGAATATCTAAGTTTACTATCTTTTTGCTCTCCACTAACTGGTTTATGCCCCTTCTTTGTTCAGTCCAGATTCTCTAACCCATCATTAAAACTAGACCCTGCCATCTACTGTGATCACCTGCTTTTTCTTTCCTAATCCTCCTAAAAATATCCTATTCCCAGCATAACCCAAATCTTATTATTCTGTTCCTCACTTGGAGTGGTTCTGCTGAAGAAGCCGCTGTCTTCTGTGCAATGCAACTTATCAGGCTCACCTTCCAAGTCAGTTCCCTATCCCTTTCCTGCTAGTTCTTAATTCTTTTTACATCCAGTTCTCTTCTTTACTCTCAAATATTTTTTCCCATGCACGATATAAAACAGAAATTTTGTCACTCCTACCTTTTGATCTGTCAGCCTCCCACTATACCTCCTGCCCACTGGGTAGAACAGATGATCAGTCCTTGGCTTTATTGGAAGCCAACCTGCCTTCGAAGAGAGAGCACCCCTGCCTGCCCTATCTAAAGGCTTCAGGACTCTACTTTTTACATCCTCCCACACCATTATTTTCTCCTTCTGTTGGACCTTTCTTATTAGTTTACAGCTGTGTTAATTATTTTCCATCTTCAAGTAAAAAATAAACTCCCCATTTTCTTGTCTCCTACCTCGTTTATCTGCTTTGCTTTATAGTAAATTCTTCAATAACTATCTAATTGTTGAACTATCTGATTGTTTCCACTTCTTCACTACTGTTTTGGCCTACTCTGTGAAGCACTCTGGTCAAATCATCAATAATCTCCATGTTCCCAGTTCCAAGATTCAGCTCTTCCTGCAGTCACTGAACCAGTGGTCCTGTAAGTTGGCAGAGGTGGCAACTCTGTTGCTGATCCATCAGAATGTGGATGTTGTTTCTTGTTCAGCTTAGAATCCAAAGTTCTACTTAACTTTCTTCACTTTGCTTCCAACAGTCCTGGATGCTCAGCCCCTCCTTATGACTTCTCAGTTTCATTTTCTGGGACTCTTTTTCCTTCCTGCCCCTCTAAATTGTTAAGCACCACTGGTTTGGCCCTCTCTTCTCTCCATTTAGAGTCAGCCACTCTGGGAGAGCTCATCTCTCCCATGACGCTGAATACCGTAAATGCCCCTCCAAGCACCTCCAAACCCCTTTTAAGGAACATCAATATGTGTCACTGTTTACTCAGATTATTCATTGAGAAGTCCAGGGGGCACTTCTCACTTACACATGAACACAGCAGAATTCTGAATTGTGCTCACCTGCTTGTCCTAACCTGCTCCCCAGTCATACCTGTGTCCACAAACAAGATAGCCTTGTTTTCCCCCACAGTCTTAGCAGTCATCCTGGATTCCTTCTTTTCTCTCACACCTCACAATAAATCTATTAACATCTAACCTTGTCATGCCAGATTAGAAATTACCTTCTGAATCTGACTTTTCCAATCCCCACCCCATCCTAGTTGAAGTCATTGTCTCTCACAAGCTATTACAGGAGCTGCCTATACCTCCCACCTCCACTTTTGACTCCACTCAATATGTTTATAGAACATCAGATTTGCTCTTTTCTTTCCCTTTTATTTTTAAATTTTTGATTGAAGCAAACATTGTGCTATTGAAATCTTACTTGAAATTTTTAGACATGCATATTTCTCCTTGAAAGAACCATGATACAAATACAGATCACTCAGCTGTATTCATGAATACTCCCAACTAACAATCCCCGAATATAGCAGTTGGGTGACATCTATCACCAACAGTTTTGATTTTTTGAATTTCATATGGATAAAGAAATAATATATTCTTTCTTTCCTGGCTTCTTCCACTCCTGCATTAAGTCTATGAGCATCACTCTTTCTGTTGTATGTAGTTGTACTTTGTTATTTTTCTATGCTCATACATATTACACAGTTAATTTATCAGTTGTAAAGCTGATGAACATTTGTGTTTGATTCCAGTTTGAGACTATTATTAATAAATTACTTATAAATGCTCTTGCACTGGTTTTGAAAGAAAACACAAGCTGTTTTCTTTGTTTCTCTCTTTTTGGGTATTTATACAGTAGCTGCTTGCTCAAAGATGTACATTCAGGTTTAGTAGAGACTGTCAATCGGCTTCCCAAAATGACTTTACCAATTCACACTCCCACGTAAGAGAAAAACTCTAGTTCCTCTACATCTGCACCAACACTTTGAACTGTTTTTTTAGAGTCATCATAATCTTTTAAAATAAAAAGCAGAACACATCTTTCTTTCTGCTGAAAATTCCTCATTGCACCCAGAGCAGAGCCTGATTTTTCTGGACCTCCTTTTTTTTCTACCTCTCTCCTCTGTCTCCTCATCTTCTGTTTCACTTATTTAGCACCTTTCATCTTTTGGACACTTTTTCTCTCTGTTCTTCCATGCCAGGTGTGCTCTTTACATAGATCTTCGAGTTCCTCACCCACTATCTCCATAAGATTTCTTCCAAATTCACATCCTTAAAGGTGTGTCTATCTTGTCACCTCTTATTACTTCCTGTATATACATCCTATGTTATTTTCCCCAGCGCTTATGAATTCTTAACATTATGTTACACAGACAATAAGACCTCAAATGACAGAATCCCAGTTGAGATTGAACAAAATGACCTTATTCAAGCTCACTTTCATCGTCCATCATCTCCAAGAACCCATTGGGGATCAGCTTGTTTTTCTTGCCCTCTCCCAGGATACACATTCTGTGGGAGCAGGTATAATGTCTTCATTAACACGTGTATTCAGTGTGGTGCTTAGTAGAGCTCTGACACTTTGTAAACACTCAAATATTTGGTACAAAAGGATTTTTTTCTCAGTTCTCCCTAGCCTTTAACTTAGCCTTAAAGTGATGAATCTTTTATTTTGTCTTTTTTTCACCCTTCTCCCACAAGGGTGCCTCTTCTCCCACCTCTTTTCTAGTTTCTCTTTCTTTTTTTCTTCCCCAGATTTCAATACTCATATCAGCCTTTAGAATCACAGAGGGGGTAGAACATCATGTTTTCAACATCAAAGCTGCAAGTTGCAGTTCAGAGAGCCCTGAGCATGGAGCAGGAGTGTTAACATGATTTTGTAGCATCAAAAACATGCTATGATTCTATGCTGTGTCTTTCATTTACCTGAAGTGCTTTATAAAAATTCTCTCAGTTCATCTACCCTACTCCATCTTCTCCTTTCTCTCTACTTCTGACTAGGCATTTCACAAACAAATCTATGGAGTGGAATCTATTCTTCTTCACAATGAAATCCTCTTACAGCTGGGGTCACAGAGCTACACTGTCAGAAGCAGAGACAGCTGTAAGCCCTGCTCACCCAGATGGAGAGCAGCCGGAGTGGGGACTGGGCAGGGGAGCTGGGAATACATTAAGCAGGGTCTGTGATGAGAACAAAAGAGGCAGATGACTATATTTACCACTCCATCATAGTGGGCAAGAGAACAGCATTCCAGATTTGTCATCGCCCTGGGGTCTGGCATGGTCATTAGCATATTTCCAATGAGCACGAGAGAGAAACAGAAAGCAACATACATTTAGGGGTCTGCAGCTTGTCTTTCTCTTATGCAAACAATAGCTGAAAAATATGACTGAGCCTCTCCACAGGGGAGGGGAATTATAGAACAGTTCTGAGATAGTTAAAGATTGAAGCAAAATGAGGAGGCTAAAAGACTGTTCCTGGTCTAAAAAAGAGAAAAGACTTCTCCCTAATAACACCTACTGCAAAGAGCACAGTTGTTCAAGCAGGAATCTTCCACATTGGCACCATGTTGCATGAACAAGAGAAAGGAGAGTTGGTGCAAATGAATGAAGAGCAATTGAGGAAAACTTAAGGAAAGTCATCTGTGAGTCCAGGACCCAGGGGTTTGGGAAATCCTGACCTGCCAGAGATGCTACTGCCCAGGTGCAGGTCACCTAGTCACTGGTGTGTGTCATCCTCTGGCTATGCTCACAGATACATTTATGGTTATAAGCACTTTCTAGTCTTCTCCAGCCAGGAAGACTGGGCTGACACCAATCTTGCTCCTGGTGGTCTGTAATACTGCAGTGCTCATTTGAGGCAGATGACGTGAAAATATGTGGAGCATACTGCTGTGATCAAATACAGTTCTGGCGCCACTGTGGCTCCCCATCCAAAGCCATGCCTCTTTCCCACTTTCTTGGCAGAGGTTGTCCACAGCGTAGAATCTGAAAATGTCCGATGATCCTTTTCCTGGTAGGTTTTGTTGCTGAGAGGGTAACAGTTTCAATCCTGGCCATTCAGCTTTGGGAAAAACATCTTTTTTCCTCACCTCCTAAGGGGAGGTTTCTCCTGGTTGCTGCCTCCCTGGCAGGAGCATTTGATGTCTGGTGCTGTGGCTATTGCCTGTGGTCATGTGGGCACAATGCCAAGGTTCTTGGAGAAGCTACCCCTGAGCAACTGAACCGCTTTTGGCATTGCTGCTCTATAGATTTGGTTGGCAGAAACAATCAACTTCTCTTAATCCTGTTTAGTCAGGCACTTTGACTCTTGCAAGATGAGCATGAGTGATAAATTAGAATGGATTTACTATGCCATGTATTTATGAAATGTATGATCACAAGTGTCTTTGTGCAGACCCTAGGCTTGCCATTGCAAGTAGACTGAAATTCTCACCTTGGTCCATCAGGCCTTGCTTGGTCAGCCCCTCGACTCCTCTAAGTAGTTTGAATTCTTGCTTTATGTTGAGACATCTTAGTTCTGAAAGGTCTTTCTCATGGGATAGCCGAAGGCCCACATCTGGTCATATCTACCCACTGCAGCCATCTCTTTGCATATGACTCTTCATCACACACATGATCCCCCACCTTCCCCAAGAGTCCACATTCCTCACAATCTGAGAGTCTAGAAGGTCTTGTCAGCAGCCTGTCTGAGGCCATGATACATACATGCCAAGCCACAGGATAAAGGTGAAATTGGGCATAGAGTTAGAAATTGGGCACAGCTGAACAGATAGCCTGGAAATCAAACTTTGGTGTCCTGGCTACTTGAGAACCAGGGGGGAGAAGTGGGAAGGGTGTGGGTAGGGACAAGTTCCACTACTCCTGTGTGTGGGGAGTCCTCACTTAGCTTTGTTGATAGGTTCTTGGAAATTGGAACTTGAAGCAGTATGACAGGTCCTTGGATAATGTTTTATTCAGTGTTTTCTGGGATTAATTTTTTGACATCAATATTCTAGTGAAATGACATTGGGCAAAATGATGTTCTCTAAGACTTGCTGTTTCTTCCATTCAAAGCTCACAAATATACAAGCCAGTTTTACCTTAAAATTACCAAATTAACTTTGTCTTTAGGATGTTAATAAATAGTCTTTTCACTTAAAAGTTTTATTATTTGCAGTGTTCAAGACAGGTAAATGAATATATGAGTGTACAGGTCCTGCTACCTTAGATATCATGGACACTGGTGTAACATCCACAGGTCAACAGCGGGTTGCAGTTTCCTGAACAATTACCTGACATTCCTTTATAGCACACACAAGATTTCATACTAGACACTAAAAGGAAGGCTAAAAATGTAGCTACTGGTATGAATCCACACTGGTATGAATGAGCTCCCAGTGCAGGATGATGGGACTAGGCAGACCTTGCCTTATAAGAAAGGTAGGAAAGAGAAGGATACTGGGGTCCTCCTTCGGGGGAGGAAGGGAGCCAGTCAAATGTTCTCAAGCAAATGCTCCCAGGTTTATAAGACTTTTCCTCACCAATATCTCACTATTTCTATCTACCCAGGGAAGTGAAAATTGTAGACAAAGATACTCCAAAATAATCACAAGTAGAATTCAAAACCTTATAAAAATTGTTTACAAGATACTAATATTTATATTGGTATAGGTATATAGCAATATTTATTATTGAGAATGTGTTCTCAGCCCTGGGACCAACATTCTGAGAACAACTGAAATTTCAAATTTAAGCCGGAGGGAGACAGATGAGATCAAGTGAAGAGCCATAAAGTCTGAAAGGTTCATTTATTCCAACTTAGTGTATACTTTCACAATATCCTACAGTTGCCTTGAAACAAAAACCAAACACTTTTGTTTAGTTTACTGGTTTGCTCAATACCTACCTCTCATGACACTTGTTCACTTGAAGGTCAGGAATCTGTCCATCTCACAAATTATAGCTCAGTGGGGTCTCATTTGGGCAGGTTCCTAAGCAATGATTGCTAAATATATGGAAAAATAAGTGAATGGATTTTAGAAGCAAGACCAGCTTCGAGTGCTAAAGAGCTGTTGACTCTCCTGGGAGTCAGGGAAGGGAGGAGAGCCAAAAGGACATTTAGCTGAAACTGAGGGGGCAATGGTGCTGGAGATTAGACTCCTGGGCACATCCTGAGGGAACAGAGGAGATGCTTGGGTGAAGCCTCAGTGAAAATTAGAAAATAACATCACTGTAAGGTAGAGAAATTTTGAGTGGGTACCCCCACTAGGTCAGTCAATTAAGAAAAGAGACTTTTCTGTCAGGAGCTTGAGCCTTACTGTACACTGGTCTGGCCCAGGAGCCACCAGCCACCCTAGGAAAGGGAGGATGTGCCAAAAGCCCAGAGATAGATGCATGCAGAGGTAGAGGCACAGTTTCCCAGGCCCCTTTGGAATGCTTCCCCTGGGCAGGTACAGACATTGGAATCACTTCTACTTGGATGAACTCTTTAATGGAAGTTATTCAATAGGTTTTGTATGAACTCTTGCTGATTCGAGAGACACACTGAAATGGGGTACCTGCCCTGGTAGGACCCATAGGACATTAAAAGCCCAATCTGGGCATCTGTATTAGGATTCCCAAATCCAGGTTAGAGATTTGGTGAATTTATGTCAGTTCTCTCCCTTTTTGGCAAAACTCTTAGTGGTGGAACTCCATGTTCTGAAGTCTTATCAGCCTCACCCATTCAGGGTAGGATCATCTACCCATCTTGGGTCCTCTGTTGGGATGCTGGTCACAAAGACTCAAATGAATCTTCTGCAAACTTAACAACCAAGTCCCTTCTGCTCTCTTTGATGGGATTTGGTCTCAATATAAAATTTTCATTTCTTCTCTCTCAACTGTCTCCTTTACAGTTTCTTTTCTTCAAAAAACAGGAATGTACATTTTGGGAAATAGAAACATGACTAGATTATTCTCATTACTAGTGGCAGTTAAGTTCTAAACTGTATGAACATTGAATTACATTGAAGACTGAACAGCAAGGTTCCTATGAACCTCCAGTCTCATTTTCTCTTATTAATCAATACTTGACCTTGTTTTATGCTGGCTTCTGTTGACACACACAATGTTGACTGATTACCATTGAACTTGTGACCAGCTCACATATCTTGTATCTGAAAAAAGTTTCTAGAATATACATTTTCTCTTTAAGGCACATCACAGACTTTTTGGACTCAGAGAACACTGAACTGGGTTTCAGCTCTATGTGGGGGCAACTTTAAACAACAAAATCACCCCAGAAATTAAACATGTGGTATTAAATAGATAGCTGAAGTGAAAAGATAGCATCACCTCGTGTGGATGGAAAAATGAGATTCAATAACTTCTACTCCCCCTTGCACTGCCTTGGCCAAGACTGCTCCAAGAATTGATTCTGGTGTCAGAAATAAATTTTATCAAGCAGCTAAATTCATTAGTCTTTGTTCTTCTCTACTAAGTGATGAACACCTTTAGCAGATGGTAAAGAAAAGGGTAAACAAATAAACTGGGTACTTTTTGAGACCCAAGAGAGTTTTGAAAATGATTAATGAGAGGTACAGAACCAGAACAGTAACTAACTAACTGTCTCAAGGTGGAGAAATTGCTTTGCATCTCCAGTAATGAGTCTTCAGTTCTCCAGGTATGCAAAGTGGCTTTCTTAAAACTTGAGACTTGTAACATCTACACATAATTAATTAAATTTTAATAATAAAATAGATTAATAGTCAAGTTTAAAGCCATAAGTTTAAATAGTCCAGAAGTTGATTTGAGTTCTCAGATATTCCTGAGTTTTCAGCCAAACCCTGGTCATCCCCTCGCCAGCAGAGGGGGCCATGGTTGGATAAATGACTGACCATGATGGGTGCCAGAGCTCCTATGGGCCACATTATTTGTTTGGCATTTTAATTTTAAAGATCAATGATCCATTAAAGCTCTAATTCAAGGAATCAAAAGTCAAATTCATACCATCCAGGAAAAGATAAAATCATTGTCTTAAAGGAATAAAACAAATTTGAAGGCCAATGAAAAAGAAAGCTTTATAGTGAAATCCTTTGAAACATATATTTCTTTTACTGACATGCATTTTATGCTCAAGTTTAACTAGTAAAATTTACTCTTTTTCTTTACTAACATTTGGTATTTGGCTATAATTTGGCTTTTGTGTTCTTCCAAGATCATCTTCTAAAAGTGAAAGTAGTTCATTGACTTATTAGACATTCATTACCAAAGAAAACATGATAATCTGCATAATTTTAGGTGAAATCTATAAATTAACTTTATTAGACAAAAAGAGGAATGGGTGGAATTTAATGACACTGTAATCCTGATCTTTTCTTGGAATCATATTTTTGTCTGACATTATTTTATTTATTTTTTTGCATAATTAATGCCAGTATTCTTTTCCTTGAGTATCCTGCCATTGAAAAATCTATAAACACTAAAAAATCTAGCTCTCTATAGGTCAAAGGAATGTTTTATTTTTTCTGCCATATGTGTGTAATATAACTATATACGTATATATGTATATATATGTATATACATATATAGTTATATTACATCACAGCATTTCCTGGTGCTCTCCCTCCATCACCTATTAACCCTCATCTTATCTTCTTGTGCTCATCCCTTCCCTGATTTCTTTCTCACTCCTCCCCATGTTGCATCTTTTTTTTAGTTTTTAAATGACTCATTACTTTAGACTTTACTCAGAGATATCACTCAAGTTCATGCTTATAGTACATATTCAAGCCTGATATATTAAAAAATGAATTTGGATTAAAAACAAGTTAAAGCAGCCTGTAGACTTAAAATCACAAAAATCTTACTAGTATTTGGTGTAAGTGAAGATGGGATAAAATGTCATGGAAATGTATATATATACTTCTATAACCTCTGGTAATACTTTACCAAACATAAATCTGACAAGAAAATGATATGGGAAGCCTGGTCATTTCTTTAGTAATTGAGTTTACTTTTTCCTTATCAGGAAATTATGTTTAGTATCAAATAAATTAGGATCATATGATCCACAATTAATGTGACCAGAGTGCTCACAAAACTCAAAAAAGATGATCAGATCATTTCAAAAGGACAAATGTTGCACTCCACCAAATTCAGGTGCTATGAAATATGTTAATCTTGTGCTGTATCTTCTCTGGGTCAATAACTTGATGCTGTCATGTCCATTTTGTGTCATTATTAGAAGAGAATATGTGAATTTCTTAATTACAGTGAAATTTAGTCTAATAAGATAAATTTGATTCTAAACGATCCTAACATTCTTTAGCTGAAAATGCTAACAGGCTAAAAGAAAATGCTGAAAGACATGAATTAAGGGTGTAACTTATTTGTTGTAGCTGTTGTGACATGTGTAAACCTTTTAGTTATTTTATAGTGAAAGGTGGTTGGGTACAACACAGTGAAAAAATCAACAAAATCTTCTTGGAATGACTGCTGGCAACTTTCTTTTCTTTTTCTCTATTCTCATTAGTAGAAAGAGTGGGCAGGTCACTTTCAGAAGGATTAAAAGGTCAAAGAAGTTGATGAAGGGAAATCTACACAAACCTTTAGAAAACTGTTATCGGAGGATCAGTGAGAAAATAATCTTGTGATAATCCTTTGACGGGATACAAAGAAAACCCTTTGCTTTATTCCTCTCCCCCCACACACTCCTACCTCTACCCCACTTTTTTTTTCCCTTTCAGAGGCCATTTTCTATAAAAAAAAAATCTCTGCCTTCCTGTCTTAGCCCAAGTTTTCAGGTCTCTCACAGCACTCTCTTAGTAGTTAGTGGCTTTCCCCTGCTTTGTCTCCTCTGTTCTCCAAACACACACTGTTTTTGCTTGGTTTTATCTGGTATTCCTTGTGAAGCCTTATTAGCTTCTGAAGTGCCCAAACTTTGAGTGATCAGAACTCATCTGAGGAAAAAAAAAAATGAGACTAATAGGATTCTGGTATTAAAGAAGATCTTTGAAATCATTTCTACTTGCATTTTCTCTCTTCCCATTTTATAAGTGAATGAAATTCATGGATTTGCACAGTCACATAGCCAAGTGGTAACTGAGCCTGGACTGAGGCTCAGGCTGCCAATTTTATATCACCTCTCACTAGTGACTTCATTGGTGGTACAGTTCTCTAGATCACGCAAGCTGCTCTGTTAATCTAACAGATAGTTAAACAAAAGGGCAAGATTGCTGTTATAGGTGCAACACCCAATGCAGTGTGACTTGATGCTATGATTTTGGCAATCTGAAAATTAAGAGGAGTGCTTTGTGTGTGGAGTTCTGTGATCTGTACCCAAGGCCAGAGGCTTCCATCATTGTACTACAAGAGGGAAGTGGACTTTTCACTACCCTAGGACAGAAGTCACAATGAAAATAGGCAATCTAGGCAATTGGAAACAGGGACTGTTCTTGGCTTTGACAAACATGAGGACACCAAGGTTGGCAGAGGTAGATTTATTAGTACCTGCACTGACTCAGTGGACTTATATCCAAAGTTTCAGTACCCCTACTAGAAAGTTAAGGGTTTATGTGCTGGCTTGCTGGATGGGCTACCGCTGGTGGTCGTACATGGCCTGGCATGGCAAAGATAGAATGAGGAAGATTTAAGGAAAAACTGAACTGCATACCAGAAAACTGAGTCAGTAAGTCTTGGGTTGTTTATCTAGTCCCTTAGGCTCTATTTCTTAGGTTACTGTGCTGCAACATACTTTAGGTTATCATGCTTTCACCTGATCATCAGACTTCAACAAGGACACCTTCACCCCATCCCTCTTCACTTAGTCTTCACTATATTGTGACCCACTAGTCCAGGAGACTGCGTAACACAGAAATTGGGGGAAACTACAGAGCACATGAATAGGTTTTGCAAGAATTTGTGTAACTGGAGACAAGGAATCAAATCTACTCAGCCTTGCTGGGTCTCTTCCCACCTCCCTCCCACTCAGAACAAGGAGGACCTGATAGCCTGTAATTGGCCTGTATCCTTCCATTATTAATCACACGAGGGTGGGAGCCCACTTTGATACATGAGTTACACTTAAGAAATTAATGTTGAATGGACTTTACTATTTATTTTCGTGGTTGGAAATGCTCCTATTATCAAACTTTAGAATAAAGCACCACCTTGTGGTCTGATGCATTTATTAAAATGGCAAAATTTGAGAGCTAACCTTGGAAAGGCTCCCTCAGCTGGCAGCAGAGAAGCCAAAATCTGAACAAGGATTCCAGGGCCACCGACTAGAAGGAAGAACACTAAAGGCACTTTCTGATAGTTTTGGGGGTTGTAAAGCAATTCAATCATTCTCTTTCTTGGAAACTCAAGCTTCTCTCAAGAATGTACTATGAGATTCAACTATGGAAAATAACCCTTTTGAGAGCCACAAGAAAGTCTCATTTCTTTCAACTTTATAATTAATAAGGGGGATGCCTACCACCACCTGGATGTCATTAACAGTTAATACATACATTTAATAAAGGGCTAGATATTCTCCTGTTGCTATAGACTAGCAAATTTCAGAGAGGATATTACTGGCCTTCCCATTGACACAAGTGATTGACAGCACTTCCTCCTGAGCCCTGTCTTGGGTGGGAAGAAAGGTATAAAGAGGCTTGCGGAACCAAGGGATTTAGCCATTTTGGGAGGAAAGATGTAGAAGGCCAGGCCATGAGGGCTGAGGGGCCAGAGGCCTAGGGCCTTTGGCCTGGGCTGGTAAATTATGACTTTTAGTAAGCATAAGCTGAATGTGCCTGTTGAAAACTAAAGAGGTTGGAGATTTGAACTCCATTTTGGAGTTTGTCTTGCTGAGTTTGACTTGGGTGTTTCTGGAGAGGCTATGTGAGCCAGGCCTGAGAAGAAAATGAACTTTGATGGGTCCTGAACTATGGAGTATCTTTCTACTACCTGGAGGAGAACAAGGAAGAGCTGGAGCATGCCAAAGAAAGATGTCTACTCTTTGAAGATGTGATAATGAACTCTGAAGGACTGGACAAATGGTGAGGTTAACAGGGCTAAAGAATTGAGGGTTTTTGGACAATCTTGGAGAAGGGTTTTGGACAATTTTGGAATAATCGGGGTTTTTCTTATATGTTTCTTTCTGTATTTAAATAGTTAGGAATTCACTTTGCTTAGTAATAAATTAGTCTGCACTCTAAGTCTTGTTCTGAATTGGAAAATAAAAGGCTGGGGGTGGCGGAAGAACCTGTGATATTGGATGTTTCAAACTAGTAAGTTGTAAACTGTAGTTTTTGAGTTTTTCCTTCCTGCAGTCTTCAGGGCTGGGGGCTGCTATAATCGGAGACTGGTCTGTGAAAGGTATTCACCTGAGGTAGGTTTAGGATTTGAATCTGCCTGGTAGAAGCAGGCAGATGATTTGAGTTTGTTTATTTATCTATTTATCTATTTATTTATTTATTTTTTAGGCTAGGTCTAGGTCTCGCTATTTTTGCCCGTGGAACCATAGGCTCTCGTTGCCTGGGGTACCACAGACTCAAGATCCCCAGCCTCAGCTTCCCGGGTAGCTGGGATTACAGGCGCACGCCACCACACCCAGCTGTTTTTTTAGAACTAGGTCTCGCTACGGGGCCCCGAGTGGGACTTGAACTGCAATCCCTAGCCCCAGCCGCTTCATAGGCTGAAGCTTCCAGGCACAAGCCACCGTGCCCAGCCTAGATGATTTGAGTTTAAAGTTAGAAAGTGTCTCCACTCAATCGCATAATGAGGAAATTGAAGCGGAGGTTATGTAACTGCAGAGCTAGTCTTAGAGGTCAAACCCGTTTCACACAAAATATCTGCTCTTAACCATGACTCTGCTGATCTCTAAGTGCCAGAGTTCACTTCAGAGTCTCCCACAGAACTAGACTCTGGGTTCTAACCCAAGTCTGCTAGACCCCAGCTGGTTCCAAGAGGACCGGGAATAACCCATTTTCCAACTCTACTTTGATCCAGAAAAATCTGTACTCAGAGGCGGGACTTCAGTGATGCCCACTCACATCAGAAAGAGTCATTTTGGCCTCTGATGATGAATCAGCTAACAAGGAAGCAAGTCACCAGACCCTGAATTATTTCATCAAGAAACAAAATCATTTTTTTATCATCCACTTGTGCAACTGTAGTGCTTTCCTGAACCACAATACATTATTGTCTTAAAAAAAGAATTATAACTATATGGGACATGGGAAAGACAAACAAAAATACATGCAGAAAAGTCAAAACAAGCCAACAACCAATTGTAGTACACAACCTGGGGGCGGGTGGGGGGCGGGGAATGGGACAGGGTGGGAACAGTTGGGGGGGGTGAACCACAGAGATCACAGAGATGTGAAATTCATATATAAATAAAGTATTTGAAAAAAAGAAAAAAGAATTATTAACCCAGAGGGGCCCACCAAGTATGAGGAAAACTGGAAAGAAATTTAAGGATCAGGTCACCAAGTGCATAACAAAGTCTATTGTCTTTGCCGAGTCCAAGCCATCACAGTACTGAAGTCATTATGGATCTGCACCCAGGGATGGACTGCTTCTACCAGAAAGAGCAGCATCAAGAACTGGGCTAGATGATAAACAAATTTAAGCAGGAATCAGACTCTTGCCTACAACTCCTTTATCTCTTGAGACTTTCACTTGGGCTACCCTCTGGCAACTATGGGTGAAGATCTTATGATCACAGTGCACAATTTGACGACCATCCAAAGCATGTTCACCCAATTAACAGTGCAGGATCTATAAGTTGTGTCATGTAACAACCGAGATACTTTTTGATCAGTGTGTAGTGAGTTCACCATTGTACACATGTCACAGAGCATAAGTCATTCTCCAAACCACACTTCTCTTTTTATTGGCATAGCAACTCAGGAAGGCATCCTGGAAGAGAGTTGGGCCACCTATGACTTTATGCTACTGTAAACCACTGGCAGTGTGGGTCATGATGTCACTAAACAATGTGGATTTGGGGACCATCCTCATATGTGCAGTCTCTCAGGATTATCATTATGTGGCAAATGACTGTATTATCAGGAAATAAGTGAATTTTCTTTATATAATAAGCTTTAAAAAAGTAAACTGCATTATTCAAGTCTAAGGTATAATTATCTACTTTGGTAAGAAAATTGTAACACTGTCATCTAACCTCTGTAAATATTAGCACTATAAAAGCCTCTCATTCTGGAAAGCATGCTTTTACATATCACCACCACTGTATTCTTAAGTATTCTTTAAAGTAGTGAAAATGTACTTAAGATCATATATATATGAATTATATACAGTATCTACAGATAATAGATATACTATATACTATATACTGTATATAGTTCCTATATTCTTCAGATATATACCTGTAGATACTATATATAGTTCCTGTATTTTTCAGATATGTATCTGTAGATACTGTACATAGTCCTATATTTTAATTTACTTACAATATAGTGATACTGGAATATATCTGTTAATGTAAAGGTTATTTTAAATTGCCACCATGTTGTTAGGTATAAAATTGGAAAAACTATACTACAATTAATTTGTAAGCTCTCCATTCACATGAGGTAGGGGTAAATGATCTTTCATTTAAAAAAAAAAGGAATTATACAGGATCATATATGTAGCATTAAGGATGAGAATATTTGTTCCTGTAGTATGTAAATAGTAGAGAGTCACATGAGAGCTAAATAATGTTAGAAGGGAGCGTTGTCAGTCTTATTCTAGTGGTTTTCTTACTACCCTTGAGCAAACTTTTTAGTTTCTGGGTCTCCATATTCTAGATTGCAAAATAGAAGATTGAACTTCACTAAAAGGTGATGATTCAAAGTAAAATATACAATATACAGAAGTATGAGCCAGGAGCTTCAGGTTTCTTCATTTCCTTATAAAGTTAATCTTTCCACACTTCCTTCCTATTCTCAACTGAGTTTGTTGCTAATTTTGGTGACACTCACTTGTACACCATGCTATTCAATCACATTACAACTGTGTTTTATTAAAGTAACATTGATGTATAGCATTATGAAGTTTTCAGATGTATGCTTTATAAGGCATTATAAATCAATATCTGTATGCATGCATTTTTTCTGCCATCAAATTCTTAAGGACAATGGTTAGAGGAAATGCATGCTTTTTTTGATTTTCCAAAAGAGATAAATCCATATAGTTCATGACTTCCTTGGAGTTCACCATCCACCTAAAAGAAACACAAAAAGAAAAAAAAAGCCTTTAAGATACCATGAAAAAGGTAAACCAATGGAATAGAATTGAAAGTCCAGAAATAAAGCCATATATGTATGATTAACTAATCTAGGACAAAGAGACAAAAAACATACAATGGAACAAGGATAGTATCTTCAATAAATGGTGCTGGAAATACTGGACTGCTACTGCAAAAGAATAAATCAAGACTACTTCCTCATACCATACAAAAAAACCAACTCAAAATGGATAAAAGACTTGGACATAAGACCTGTAATGTTAAAACATACAGAAGAAAACATAACCCAACACTCCACAACCTATATCGCAGAAACATCTTCCAGGACACATCTATACGAGAAAAGAAAATGAAGAAAAATATAAAATGCTGGAATTATATGAAGCTAAAAAGCTTTTGTACAGCAAAAGAGACAATGATCAAAACAGACACCCAACAAAGTAGGAAAAAAATTTTGCATTCCACTCAGCTGACAGGGATCTGATATTAAAGCTCCACAAAGAACTCATACAACTTAACAAAAATGAAGTGAAAAGTCCAGTCCGAAAAAAAAGGTGAGAAGAGCTTAAAATACACTTCTTCAAAGAGGAAGCACAAATGTCCGATGAGCATATGAGAGGATGTTCACCATCACTTATAGTCTCAGAGGGATGCAAATCAAAACCACCTCACACTGGTAAGAATGGCCTGCATCAAATACACAGGCATCAACAAGTGCTGGTGTGAATGTGGAGAGAAAGGAACATTTTTATACTTCTAGTAGGAATGCAAATTGGTCCAGTCACTATGGAAAGCTGTTTGGAGGACCCTCAAACTACTGAAAATGGATCTACCATTTGATCCAGCAATTCCTCTTGTGTGATTAACCCAAAGGACACAAAAACACTAATTCAAAAGGACACCTATACTTTGATATTTATTGCTGCGCTCTTTATAATAGCCAGGATACGGAAACAACCGAAATGTTCCAAAACAGATGACTGGATCAGAATGTTGTGGTATATGTACACAAAGGAATATTATTCATCAATCAAAAAAGACAAATTTGATGATTTGTGATAACACGAATGGACCTAGAAGGAATTATATTAGTGGAAATAAGCCAGAAAGGTAAAAAGAAATACTGGATGATCTCACCTACATGTGGGATATAGGGAAAACAAACAAATAAAAGACAAGGAAAATTTAAAACTGTCAGCACAACTGAAGCATAGATCAAGAGGGGTGGAGGAGAGTAAAATCAGGGGAGGGATGGCACAAGAGATTAAGATGATGGTTCATGCATGAAAAAATGGTAGGAGAAATGCTGAGGAGACAACGATGTAAAAAATATGTACCACCGATTTTAAAAAATAAAAATTTTAAAAATAAATAAAATAAAATTCTATGAAAAAGGGAAGCACTGCTATGGACCTTCTTACCTTGGGAGATTGCTATGTGACACCAAGATGTTGCCTATTTGTGTCAAAGTCTCTCTCAGTCTATATCCTCCCTGTGCTCTCAATCTCAATGTCTAGTCCTTGACCCCTACTTGGTAATCCATCCTTTTAACAGACAATCTCTATAAAGTAGAATGTAGAACAGCTCTATAATACTTCATGTAATGCTGAAAATGTCATTTGTACCTGAAGACATGGTAGTTAGCAGATGAAAAGTAATTGCTGAGTATTTGAAATGTAGCTAGTAAGACTGCTGGTTTAAATGTTTGATGTTATTTAATTCTAAATTATATAATTCTAAGGTACATGCATGGCACCTGGTTACTATATTGATCAACATAGTTTTATAACACTAGTATAAACATATTTTGTTCTATCTAGGATGTTAAACATATCAGAGCAGAACTGTTCTTAATTATGGTTTTCAAGCAGACTTAAAGAGATTGCTTCTTATATTGCTTTTTTTTGAAAACAAGATTTCATAAAAATAATGACATACCAATCTTTGTGAAAAGTATTCTTTTAAATAATTGAGTTTTTTAATTTTACACTGAATGATAGGTAAAGAATTCTTGGTGATTCAATGGGAGTAGAACTTATTCTTCATTGTAAGTAGAAAGCATGGTATTTTCTCACTTTATTAGTAATAGAATAAATTTGAATGTCATCAGAGAATGGCTTCCAGTTAATGAGTGGTTTTGATGTCAAACATTTAATTAAAAAACTACATCTATCCTTACAAATAAGGTTTCGTGTGTGTGTGTGTGTGTGTGTGTGTGTGTGTGTGTGTATTTTTCCTAAATGATATGGAGGATTAGGAACAACTGGTTTAGAAAATGAAAAAAAAAACAAACAAAAACAGCCAAAGTTGTAAAACTCTATATGCTTTATTACATAACTCCTGTCTTGAATGAGCTCATCCATTGTGTCAATTAATTAATTAATTAATTATTCTAATTAATTAGCCCAGCATCTCTTAACTGGAACAAAGACTATCACTATCAGTACTTATCTCAACATAGGATCTTTATTTACAAGGAATATGAAGAAGTTTGGGGTAAGCAACAGTACTGAGAAAGTGACACATTAGCTGGAAGACTAAATGTTAGATAAGCACATCGGGCCTGAATGAAGGAGTATATGGAGGCATTTTGGAATCTGTGAGATTCTGACTTTCATCCAGAAGGAAGCAGGGCCACACTGAGTGTTTTCCTCAACTGTTCATGATCAAGCTGCTCCTGCTGAGGTCACAAGAAGGCCTGCTTTGTAGACCTGTGCTTTTACCACGATTATAGTCAGACACGATTTTCCTATGGTACTCAGAACTCTCTTTAAAGAATTCTTCAGAAAATTTTATCCTTGATGCCGAAAATCACCTCTATTCTGAAAATACTAAAACTACATTTCCTCAGAATAAGCATTTCTCGTGCACTCAAAGGCATATAAGTATAAATCATTCTGACCCTTATAATGACCAAAGCATTGCAGAAAAACAAATTATGCTTCTATTCCTTTGTAATTTGATTTTCAGAGGTGCTTATACTTGAGGGGATGTTAAGTTCTACAGAAGGATGAAGACACATTTATTTTATTTTTGAGACTAGGTCTGGCTATTTTTGCCCATGGAACCGCAGGTTCACTTTGCCTGGGGTACCATGGACTCAAGCAATCCCCAGTCTCAGCTTCACAGGTAGCTGGGATTACAGGCGCGTGCCACCACGCCCAGTTATTTTTTTGGGACTAGGTCTCGCTGTGTTGCCCCAATTGGGACTTGAACCACGACCCCTAGCCCCAGCTGCTTCATAGGCTGAAGCTTACAGGCATGAGCCACCGTGCCCAGCTGAAGACACATTTAAACCTTGGAAAAACTGGTTTGTGTCCCATGGGTGGGCTCACTTCTCAGGTCTTATGTCTCACAGAAGTGGAGGTCTTTCCTGCCTGCTCCTCTCTTAATGGAGTGGCTGCAGCAGAGGGAGAATTAGCAGCCCTGAAGAGGAAGTGCTTGAGGCTCAGTGACTCACACAGCCATGGGGAAATTGATCAAAAGCATTTGCCTGACAACTACCAGAGAATATGCACAGAGAGGAAACCTTTCCCAGGGTTAACCAACCTAACCCTCATGTGTCCTCATGGGCAAAGGACAAACCTCCCTAGAACTGTGATTCTTGCAAATTGTAGTTAAATTGTGGCTATCCAGCTCTCACAGGAAGAGACTGAGAATCTCCCCTTTTTATAAGACGTTTAATCAAAGAGGAAAGTAAAAGAATAGGATACAAGCTAGAACTGCAATGAAACATTTCCTTAATTGCACCAAACAAAAATCTTCCCAACTCCTTAGATAAGATAAATTATTAATTACATGAGAATCGTACCCTACATTATTTCTGTATTATGTGTGTCATATACATAGCACTGAGGTCAATTGGTTAAAGAAATGCAAATATTAATGGGGTGAGTTTAGTTGTTTTCAGTTTATCTTTTGGTAGTTTGCGTAAGATTCCCTTTTTTGGAAATTTCTCCAGTATAAATAAGACAAATGCATGCATGGCAGAATCAGTGATCAGTATTTTACTTACTAACTATTCTAATATCCAACATCTACCACATGACAGATCTTGTTGTGAGTTGGCTAAACAATAGACTGAGAAAATTCTGGACTTAGAGTAGAAAAATGAGATAGCACTTTCTTTCAGAATATTGTCTTAATACTGCTTGTTCCCCCTTGCTGTGATATATATATATATATATATATATACATACATATATATACACACACATATGTATGTATATATACATATACACTAATACATTCATTGTTCATTTCCTAAAAATCATCTAAAAATGTACATCTTAGTATGATTGCTTGTTACTCCTGAATGTTCAGTAATAGTCTCTAAAAGTTAGTGGATTGATGGTCACTGAAAAGAAAAACTACATTCCTTTGTTCTCCCTTGCAGGTAGATTTGATTGAACTAATGATTAAACATTGGATAATAAAGATAATAAATGATGTGAAACTTCCATAGATTGTTCTAATGGATGAGGGTAATCTCCCACCTCTTTCATCCTTCCTGCTAGTTAGAACTAGCAGGCTCTGTGGTAGTTTAAATGAGAGGAGCCATCTTGGCCCATTGGTAGAATTGGCAGAGGAACATGATAAAGGGAGCCGGGTGGAGAGAGGGTGTTTAGTAGAGCATAAATTTTATGAAGTAAAATAAAACAAATAGACCAGATTTGAAAGCCATGATCAAACAAAATCTTTGTAATGGCCTATAAGCAGAACTAAATTAATTCAAATCAGCCAGAGTTCACTGAACTTTACAGCCATGGACACTGCAATCTGGTCTGCAAAAGCCTTTATTCTTTCAACACTTAAGGTGACTCCACTTCCTACAGCAGCACTGACAGGACAACCATGAAAGCATGCACTTTAGAGTATCATGAACAAGGAAATGTTTCCCAAAAGAGAGTGTCAGGTCCCACGGAAGGCAGTGAATGAGACAACCCCCCCCAGTAAGCAGAACAATTGTGTACTACAAAAGTACTCTTTTTATTTCTTTTTTTCCCTATTAAGAAGAATTTTAGAGAGAAATCACTGTGATTTTTTTTTTCTGAGGGTGACTCTTGTTTGTTGTTACCCTGTTTCTATTGCACTGTTAGCTGTAATATAAGATTACTTATATGTTTTGATGGGCCCCAGAGTGGAGCTGTGTCTAGTCATCACACAGACCTGGTGAAGAGCACCATGAACTGAAACTCCTGGATGTAGAATTAGATTTAAGAATCTGATGGGATGTTGGGATCTTTCTCTGTGGCAGTGGGGTTGAGTGTTTTAAGTGTGGAAATAAAAGGATACAAAGAGATGCCTGATGGGTCAAAGGGAGAAATTTATTGTCCTTTACCATCCACTGTTCCTTTCATCCTCAGTGAAAGAACAAAGGGTCTTCAAGAGCAGTAGTGTTAATCATACCTAGGAAGTGTCACTCAGATAATATAGCCTTATTCTGCCTCCATTTTCTGTGTCTTGCTGCCTGGAATGCAGATGTGATAGCTGACAATGAATCCTGTTGTTTGGGGAGAGCAAAAGTGAGAAGATAGTGGATGCTCTTGTCATTGAGGAATTGTTGCTATAGCCCTGGCTCACCTACATTCAGTGAGCAATTATACAAATGTTAATCCAATTCAAACCACTTTTATTCTGTGTTTTCAATTGTTCACACCTGAACTTGATTCCAAAACTCTAGGAAGATATTTACAGCATGAAAAATTGCAGATAGACACTTGAAAACAATCATCACTAGAGATCTTGATGGGAGAAATCGTGAAAGGAAAGGAAAGGAGACACTGGAATAATAGATTGTTGGCAGGTACCATATATTTATATTAATTGCAAAAAATCATGGTTCTAATTTTTACCCATTAAATTTGCCTATAAACCTATGTTAAATGGAACATTGATATGACTGCTTGCTTGTTTCCTTTATTCGGACATTAAGTATAGGTTAGAATTAGTACCAGTTATTTCCCTTCTGTTACTCATTAATAGGAAGCAATCACATGAATAATATCTTTTGAAGACACAATCATTGTTTCCAGTCTCTCATTTCTTAGCAGCTGTTTTATCTTAAGCAACTTTTCCAAATTGCAAAAAAAAAAAAAAAAAAAAGCCTAATATAGATTTAAACACAATAAGCCAAAGAAAGTCAGGGTGTGGTGGTGGGAATTTCTCCTGAAGCAGTCTATATGTTGTATGAACTTCCCCTATCTTTACTGCTTTTCATAAATGGTTTTGGAGAAGGAAGTTAAACCACAACCCTATTAGGTAATGAGCTATGAATTAAAATAATTTATCTGGAATGAGGAAGGGAAAGATTGCTTTGAAAAAATTTCCTCAGCAGCATATTGCTTCAAAGTTGTCCCTGGAATGCCAAGTGAGACAAAGGATGAAGCCAGGGGAACCTTCATCAATCCTAAACCCAGGATTTCCTGGAGGTGCACAGTTTCAAGGGGATGAAAGCCGTTGTTCAACAGGGAGCGCAATTTTATGACCAGTCCTCACCAGGGAGATATGCAATCCAGGGTGGGGATTGTCCTGATGAGGAGCTCAGAGAAACCAAACCCAACTGTGAGGACTAGATCTGCTGCCAGCTCACATTGTGGGTTGGAAGGAGGGGTGGAAAGTGTTCAGGAGTGTGAACTCTGAAGCCAATCTGCCTTGGTTCCACTTCTGCCTCTGTTAGTCTTTATTGTGTAAGAGTAGTTTGTGCTCATTATTGGACATTTATTTTTCTTTCTTTTTTCAACCCTCTGTACCTACTCCACTGTGAAAGGTGAATTTAAGTTTTCTTACCTTAATGGTATGTTACAAATGTTACAAAAGTTTAATATAAGTGGATTTTAGATCAACATACAAAAATATCTTCCCAATGACTGACACATACTTATGTTCTGACAAGTGTATCCAATGGCATGTTCTAAACTACTAGCATTAATCTACATTTTTCTTCACTTAAGTGAAGTTAGAGCGGTACTAGTTTTACAAAGTGTATTGAGGCAGACCAAGACTTAAAAATCGACCTTGCTGCTCATCAGCTGGTTGACCTAGAGTTTCTGCTCACCTGTCACCTGCTCTGTTTCTATCTCCCTCTGCTTGCTCAAGTTAGTTTTGACCATTCTGACCTTTATTTACTTCCTATAGCCCTCTTAACAACTTATATTTCCTTTACTTGGAATGCTCTTTATTAAATATGATTATCAAAAGACACCTCCTTCTGAAGCTTTCAGTTTTCCTGAGCAGGTTCAGGTCTTGTTCTAGCTCTCAGCATGCTCCAGAGCACTTGTGGTAATTGTGGTGAATATTCATTTGAATACTTATTTGTTGAGAGATTCTCTGCTCTGAGGATAACAGACTAGATTGGTCAATCCAAACTCTGTACTCAAATGATACCAGCCTAACCACTATGTGATCAAACAAAATGTGAGAAAAACTTCCCTGTCTGCTAATTTTGGAAACCATGAGCTCCTTGAAGGAAAACAACAATTCATTTGTCTTTGTCTCCCAAGAATTAGTTTAGCAGTGGTGGCAATTAGTTAAAATTTAACATATTTGTTATGCAAATGAGTAAATGGTATAGTAATACTTTAAATCCAGTTTCAATGTAAACTAAAATGTAACATTCTGACTGAAAAATGTCATAATCTCATTAGCAGCTTTTTTTAAAATATAACCTTACTTGCAGAATTGTTGTTTTTTCTGTCTTGATTAAGAAAGCTTTACTTGTGATAGAAAACCTGACTCTAATGTTGGGAATGCTAACCTATTATACAATAGAATATAATACTGAACTGTGGGATAGTGATGCCAATGATTTTTCATCTCAGATTCTCTTTATAGTCTTCAAAATTATTGAGGATCCTAATGAACTTTTATGTATTATTTTTACATATTAAAATGTAAAACTGTACAACATTTAAAATTTTTGTTTGATTTAGAGAATAATGACATTCTTAGCATATTTTTATTAAATTAATTACATTTAACTAATGGATCCTTTTCCTAGGCTTGATTTTGCCATCTCATATATTGATCATTTGAAAAATATTGATTCAGTGATTGAATATTTGACCTTTTAAATATTGGATATATTATATTTAAAAACCACATTTGTTAGCATTATTGCTAACACAGAAAAATCTTTAAGCATCAGGAAACTCTTCCTTTTACATTAGCTTTACAAATTCTCCAAAATGTTAATTTTTGTTTGTAAACTCAAATTTTGTCTTTGGCGACAAACAATGTCTTTGTCATTTTCCTTACAGAAAGCTCATTTTATGCAATCTCAAGAAAAAAAAATCCATCAAACAATCAGTCTGAAAAATGGTTTGCTATCAGTTGTCTTTTAGGAAGAACACAGGCTATTTTGGCCATCAAACTCAAATATTTGTTGAAATATTAGAGGTTGGTGTAGAGCACTTACATATATTCCCTACATCACCACATCGGACACTGGAAAGATTCTAGTCAGGGATGGAGTTTAACTAAATTAATTATATTTCCTGTTTTAATGAGACCATGACACTATTCCCTCCCTTTTTTCTCCAGTTATGTGGTATCAAATAATACAGTGACACTGGAGTGATCTAGAGGCCTGACCTCCAATATGCTTTTGCATATTTTGCATATAAATGTCAACACAGTGAAAAAGGTAAATAACATCTTTGTGTAATTAATAAAGTAATTTTGATCTCATGGACTCAAAAACGATGTCAGAGAGTCCCCGGGCACAAAGACCACACTGAGAAAGGTTGTGGAAGGGAATTCTAATATTAAACTAAAAGATTCATTGACATCACATGGATAAAATTTACAACAATATGGTCTTTTTATTAAGCATCTTTTCTGTACTCCCTATCCCATCAGGAACAAATAAACCAAGAGCAAAATGTTACAAAAACTTATAATGATTGGATTTTAGATCAACATATAAGAAATACCTTACCAATAGCATTGTAGAAAAAGACTCAAAAATATCATTTAAAATTTCTCTACTCCAGAAAACATTTCAGAATTGAACATATGACAATAATGCTGCTGCTGCTGCTGATGATACTACTAATAATAACTGCTACTACAAAGTCCACTTTGAAGGTACTTTTAACACCTTTTGTCTCATGATATATTATTTCACTTTAGCTTTAAAACATCTCTGTGATGTGGTTTCACAGGACTGGATATCATCTTCACTGTACAGGTATGTGATGGAATTCACCCAGAGTGAAATAGGAAATTGAAACTGGAACAAGGAAGACCCACCCTGGCTAACATTAACATTTAAACATGTTAATGTTTCAACATTCTCTCCTCTAGTCTCAGATATCAGTTCTCACTGAATAAGAAGAGAAGCTTCTAGAACTCAGACTTTGGAAGCTCTACAGTGAAGTTCACAACTCACCTGAAGACCTATAGAGACATTGTGATGGTCTGTGAGATTTTCCAGCTTTCATTTCTGTGATAGGTGGATATTCATGGAAAGAAATTCATTCTCTCAGTCTGGGCTACATCATTAGCTAAATTTGTAATTCTAGATTAGAGAAACACCCTTGGATGACAGAGCCTTCTACCCCTGTTGTCCTGGAAGTCCTCATTCTGAAAGTACAGATAATATTTTCCCTTCCTCTTTGGAATTAGAGGAAAAACTTGAACTGTCATGAGTGCTGGAGATATTATTTGGAGACTTAGGCAGACTGTGTTGAAGGGGAAGAGGATGGACTGGTGATGAGTTAAAAAGAAAGGAAATGTGAGCTTCTTGTCCTGTAGAAGCTGAAGCAATTTTCAACATCAGGTTTGTATTTACTAGCCTGTTATAGGTAACAGTATCTCTAAGTGTCACCAGTGAGTAATTGCCATAACAATGCTTATTTGTGTGACCCATATCTTACCTCACAGAAGCAGAAAAGTCTCCTTAAAGAAAGATAGAGACCTCAAATTATGTGTAGAAAGAATAACTGTGTTTATTCTCTTGAAAATGCTCTTGTTATTTAACTGTTTTTTCTACTGTGTCCTCTGTTCTTTAAAGCCTAGCACAGGATTGGAATGGAATACACAGGTGGCACACTCATGAATAGAGCCTGCCTGTCCCAAACTATCTGGAAAGCAGGGCATCATCTGTGAGGCCACCTCCTGCACCCCACGTTCCAACGTCACCAAGAGATAGAACAGAGGATGATATTCAGATGTAATCAATTCTTTCCGTTTGGAAAACAGTTTGCCTGGGTGGAAAACCACTTTCTCAGGCAGTGATTTTCTTAGGAATTGCAGTAGCATTGTTCTTCCATGCCAAGAATATCAATTGGTTCAAAAGTCCCTCTCCTTTAATCATTCATGAGACAGGCAGTCTGTAACACTGTTGTTTGGAACTAGTGTAAATGTCAAGCAAGGTTGGATATTGAAATTAATTGTTTATTTTGTCATCTGGGTTTTATAACCTCTCCCTGGTATTTTATCTATCCTTTTGACTCATCTCCCTTTCTTGATCCTGATTCTTAGTTTCAGAGTATGAACTCTTTGTAATGAAATGTGTAAAACCTGGTCAGAATTGAGAAGCATCTTCCAGTATAAAGGAAAAGCACTGAGCCATGGGCGAGAAGACATAAGTCCTAGTTTTCACTGTCATTTATAGTTCATGCCAAGGCACTAACGTCCCTCTTCCTAGTTTTCAATTTTAACTAAGAATAATTTTACAATTAACCTTAAATTATTCAGTTAGGGGTACCAACCTGTACATAGTCAAAAATTGATGTGTAAATTTGAATTTCCCAAACTTAATTACTAATAATGTAAATAGTCAATTATCACAAATTTGCATTTCATATGTATTACATGCTATATTCTTACAATAAAATAAACTTGAAACAATAAAATGTTATTCTGAATATCATAAGAAAGGAAAAACACTTTTACAGTACTGTGTACCATGTTTATGGATATGGAAAGTTTATGTCTTTGTTTATAGGAAAACCCACATAAAAGTGGATCTGTGCAGTTCCAGCCCTAATTATCAATGATCTGCTGTAATCACTCTACTTTATAATCTACCTTGTAAAAGCAGATTGTTATAATGTTGCACTCTTTGACATGTTACTTATTTGCTTACCTAAGTTACCTAGAACAGTGATTGGTACATAGCAGGTGTTCAGAAAACATTTAAGTGAATGATTGTACTTGGAAATGTTTTGTAAACTGTAAAAGCATTGCAAAAATGTTTTTACTACTCTTCCATTAAGTGATGAAGTAGCAAGCTGTGTTCCAGGCCCTGGATCCTGCTGCGCATGGTATGTGAACAGGCTTCTTCTTGCTTGAACTGCCAGGATCTCTTCCAGGCCATGTATCACCTTGGCCTCTTAGATTCTGTGTCTTTGATTGGATCTGACACACTGCCCAACAGAGAGCACTAAAATAGCTATGGTTTAAACTCAGCTATTAGGCAGTAACTATTGATCTCCAGAGAGTTGGTCTTATACATTCAGAACACATTTTCATGATAACTTGGAAAGACTGCATTGCTGGTATTGGGTATATTATCAATCTGGGGAATTTCAAGTAAACTCCATATCAAATAAGAAACAGCAACTAAATAACCAGAATTATGACAAAGGGAAGAATTTTAGAAGCATTTTTGTGGAGAATTCCTCTTAACACCTTTATAATGGACTGAATTCTGTTCCTTCTTAATTCATATATTGAAACTCTAGACCAAGCATGATTTTATTTTGGGAAAGAGAGTCTTGAATTTACTTAAAAGGTTGTAAGGGTAATCCTCCAGTAGGACTAGTGCCCTTATAAGAAGAGGGAATGACACCACAGTTCCACTCACTTCTCCAACCCCCTGGCCACAGAAGAAAAGTCCCATGACCACTGAATAAACGGACTGTCACTGGGAATCCTACAGTCAACATCTGCATCTGTAACATCTTGACTCCCAAACTAGAGGAAGTGCATTTTTGTTGTTTGAGATTCCTGGTCTATGGAATTTTGTCATTGTACTATAAGCAGACTAACACAGATTTGGTTGCTGAGATGTATAATATAAGTGTCACAAAAACCCATAAATGTGGAAGTGGCTCTGAAACAGGTTGATGGGTAAAAGCTTGAGATTTGAGACATGTTAGAAAAAGCTTTGATTCCTTAAAAGCACAGTTGGTAGAAATGTGAATATTAAAAACATTTCTGAAATCAGTTTAGAAAGAAAGCTACAGAGAATGCCCACATCACCTTGGAGGCTACATCTATCTTCATAAATGGTTATTGTAGAAGCATGGGCATTTAAAGCTCATTCTGTTGAGATCTTAGATAGAAAAGAGCAGGTTATTGGAAATTGGAGAAAGGTGAATCTTGTTGTAAAGTGGCAAAGGGCTTAACTTATTTACATGATGTACTGGTATTTTGTGAAAGATAGAATTTGTAAGAAATAAAATTAAATATTTAGCTGATGAGATTTCTTTCTTTTTTTAAATTGTCTCCTAGAAGTTGCCACTTTTAAGGCTTTGCTCTATGCTTTAAGTTTAGGCTTAAACTTTACCGCTCACCTATTACTATTCTTTAATTCCATTATTAGTATTTTGGTATTTTTTATTCATCATTTTGCTATTTCCATATTTATATATGTATGTACATGTGTATATATGTATGTACATGTGTATATATATAATATAATATATATATAATATATAATATAATATATATATATAATGTTTTTGGCATCACTGTGTTCTCCAGGGTTCTTCCTCCACATATCACCAATGAACCATTATCTTCATCTTTTGTACTCATCCTTCCCTGATTTCTCCCTCTCCCTTCCCATCCTTAGATGCTTGCCCCTGTTCTGTTGTTAGCTTATTCTGACTTTTTCTTGGCCTTTTGTTTGTTTTCTTTATATCCTACTTATAGGTGAGACCATCTGATTTCAGTCTTTTTTTTTCTAACTTATTTCTGAAGAGACTGCTAAACAAAGTGTTGAAGGAGTAACAATTTCTTCTTACCACTTAAAGTAAAATGTAAGAGAGATAGGTTGCAGGAATTAAGCAAAAATGCATCAGAACTTGAATATTTAGAAAATTCTTAACTGATTCATATTGCAAATAAATGAGGAAAATATTCTGAAAAAGATTCCTTTCGTAAGATTACTGTGGTTACCAATCATGATTTTATCAGTCATTTCAGCAGAAGCAAAGATCAGAATTGGGCTTATACAATCAGAAACACTGTCAACTGGGACAAAACAGAAGATATACAATAGAATGAAATGAATGAGGATGTCAGACTTCTGGAATTCTATCAGCTAGGGCAATAGGGCAAGCCAACAGTAAGCACGCCTTATTCTTCAAGAAAAGGAAAGAATGACTCCAAAGGTGATTCAGAGATCCTGTGGGTTCTCACTCCCACTCCCAGAGACCAGAGCTAGTTCCTCCTTGGCTTCAAAGGGTGGGGCCCTCTCTTTGTTGCTAGTGCCCATGACTTTAGGGGTAGGGCCACCTCCGGGGCCTTGGAGGTGACATTACTGTCTCAATAAGGCCAGAAAAAGAAGAAGAAGAATCCTTCTTGAGGTTAACAATTTAATATGGCATTTCCCTAGCTGGACTTGAGACTGCATGGACCCTGACACCTTTCTTCTATCTGATTTCTGCCTTATAGGAAGTCTTTTCCATGACTGTCCTACCATTTTACTTTGTCTGGTTTTACAGGTTCACTAATGAAGAGGAATTTTGCATTGGGATGAATTTCACTCATTAGATGATATTTGGGTTTCAGACTTCCAAGTGAATGCTGAATGAATTAAGACTGTTTGAGTAATAACTCATATATAAAATGAAAATGTCAAATGATATAAAATGAAAGTGTAACTGGAACCCCAAGACTCTCAGAGGCCATGGGGGAAGGCAACTTTATTGGGGCTGAGGTATGCCTGTCTCAGCCCACTGCCGATAGTTGTTCCTCCTCTTCCAGGCCCAATGAGACTGGTTCTGGCTATGGTCCCCTGGAGGCAGCAGGCCCAGGGTCTACCCTGACCTGAGTGCAGACCAGGATAAGCTTTTCCCCCTTTTATATCTGGTTTTAGGATTCTAAATGGAGCAATCAAGTGTAAGCTAAATGGACCAATCAAGCTCAAGTTTATTTCATCAGTTAATTATTCAGATTGAAAACGGAAAACAAGTTGATGAGTATTAAATAATCCACTCAGATGCTCAGGATTGCAAATGTTCAATTAGACTTGTAAAGTGAGGGACCCTAAAAGAGATTTAAGGCAGTTTTAATCATTCTGTCCTACCCTCCCAAAGAAGGAAGGGTTCTGTTCCTGGACTCAGAGAGAAGAAGTCACAGCCAGCAACCAGCAGTCAGCCTTCGAAGAGTGATGAGAGTAAGCAGGCAGACTCTGCAGAGAGAGAAGCATTAAGCAGTTGACCCCCAGGGGGTTCAGCAGACACGGTGGAACTTCAAAAGACTTCTCGATGACTTCTGGACCTTCAGAAATCCACAGACTTGTGTAGAAACTCCATCACCTGCAAGGAACACAGTTGGGCGTTGGCCATATATCCCAGAGCTGACCACAGCCTCTGGTTCTCCGGCATCACCTCCTGGTGCTCTTGAGTTCATCACTGCCTGGCACAATGGACTACAGAATGTATTTCTGATACATGTCAGCATATTATGATGATGATGCTGATCTACAAGGATGTAGAAATACTGCTTATGAAAAAGTTGAATTGTATAGATTTTCTCCATGAATGAAAATATCAAATGTTTTATTTTGCAGTACATTAGAGTTGCTCTCTAAAAATGTATCAAAACCTTGCTCTTTGAATAAAGCAATATAGAAACTTTGAAATGATTTGAGCAGCAAGTGCTTACCATGAATATGTGCTTAGTGCTGATTGATTGGTTTCTGGAAAGCAGACTTTCAAATACTTAGAACATATAACTTCTAGTAATATACAAACAATATACTTCTATCTAGGAGGATCTAGAATTTGTATATAGACTTGGCAAAATGAAGAGCATCAGATACAGTGAGAAAGTCTTGCTAATTTGACATTAGAAACACAATTCCTTTGCTAGAAACCACTCATCTGGGATCAGCAATTGTAAAGGAATTGTAAAGCAATGGTAAAGGAAGGCTGTTTTATATTTTTAAGACTAGATAACTTCTATACGGGTGAAAAACTCTTGAAAATTTTGATAACAGCTGGTAGAGCTCGAATCATAATTTACAAGGCTTTATAATGTATGATTATATTATTATTTATCTCATTGTGATTTATGACAATCAAATCTCTATTGCTGGTCATACATAACCAGCTTACACAGGACCTTACTCCCGCCAGATACCAGGAACTGCCAAACCAGGATTGCTGGTGGGTGAAAGGAGGAAATTCCCAGGGGTCAGAGGAAGGTTGAAACTCCTACTTGAAGCAATCTTTTGTAAATGTTTAGAGCATGCATTAATAAATGTTCATATACACATAAGTATGGTGCATGTTATGTAAGAGATATTAATTAAGTAAAATTGAAATTCAAGGATATTTGATATGAAAAATGTGCTTCACTCACCCCTCTTATACTGAACCAGATCCCTCAGGGAAATGGATTTTATAGGGTTATTATTACCCTATGAAGGAGATTGTTGAATGCTGCAAATAATTTGGTGTCACTTTGTCACAGGTCTGAGTTGGATAGTAATGCTGCATTTAAAATTTTTTGGCATTTCTTCTTTGTTTTCTTTTTTTAAGTTAAACTTGATCCTGGAACTGATACACTATCAACAGGTCTCTATAGCTATCTATGGTCAATGATAAAAACTTCTAAGAGGTTTGCAGGGTAAATGACTTGGAGCAGGTATCTTCAGAATCAATTCATATTTTTCCCCTTATGTTTTATTCATTTTTAAAAATAATTTCTTACATAGATAAATGGCTGCGGGGATGCCTTCCCCCCCAACCCCTGATGGCCCATCCATCCACTCAGACTCCTCTCTCATTCTTTGTTGATTTATGTCCAGTCCGTAGGTCTCTCTTCCTTTTCCGTGGTTGTCTATTTGACAGGTGAAGGACTGTGTTCCCGGTACACAGCATTCTGTGCGTGAAGGACTGTCGTCTTAGCTTTGCGTTGGGCAGCCTGCTCATGCTCATTTGAGGTTTAACAATGTCTTCCCATTGCTGACTACCCGTTCCAGTCTATTCTCCCGGTATATCCATTGCCTCTCACCCCATAGCTCTGCCTTCTGGCTTGGGGGGCCTTGCTCCCAGTCATTTTCTGTAATGAGGTTTCTCACTGAGGGTAGGCACCCACCAATGGCCTTTGTGAATCATCTCCACTCTCTCCATTTGCAGATGTGTTGTGGAGCCAATTCCCTGACTCTGTGGACCTCCTCTCCCATGGTATGGGGAGGGGCTCCTTGTTTTCTTGAGTGACATATCCCAAAATGGGGTCTTGGCTCATCCATTCCTGATGAGTTTGTAGGTACATTTCTGTGACAGGTCTTCACCATGGTTGTGGCTCCAGTGCATTATGTTCTATGATGATCCTTCTCCTGTATCCTGTCCAGTTGTTTTGGCAGGATCCTTATCTGGACCCTTACATGTTCTATGTCTCTGTTTGCAATGTTTGTGCTTTTCTTATTCCTCCTGAGGACTAAAGACTAAGTGGAGTGAGAGTAAAAGAGCAAGATATTTGCAACCCTCCCCCACCCCATTCCCAACGACCCTGAGTGGATCTTATCTTGTCTGTGCGCTGGTGTGGTCCGGGTCTCCTGTGCTAACCCCCTCTTACCAGCCAGCTTGATGTCAGAGGGTACTCGGTGGGTGCGCAATGGGTACAGCTTCCAGCCACAGATTGCCTGGCAGCTGTGGGCAAAGGCTGATCCAGGCATGCACGACCCCCACAGGCCAAGCTCCAGAATCAATTCATATTAACTCTTGGTCCAAATAATTCCAACTTTCTCATTTTCTTGTCATTTCCAATGAGTAGGAACCTTTAGGAATGCTAACACTTTATGTCCTATGGCAGAAATTTTTGAGATTTAGTTCTGAAAAAGTTCCCTGTTCTGTAGCTTAGGAAACTCCCATTCCTGCCTACACATAAGCAAACTTTATAACTGTTTATAAAGGGAAAAAATATACTCCATGTTCCAACTTTGCCAAGTAAGAATTGATATTTTCAAGTATTTCTGGGTTCAAATTGCAATTTACCATAAAAAACACTTCTTTAAAATTACTCATTTAAAAGGTTTTTTTCAAAAGATATCTCTCTAGGAAATGGAATAAAGGCATAAGAGCAGTTATCTTCATTGCTTGGTAAGTCAAGGGCCCCTTAAGCACAAATTTTCAGTACCTCCTGGTATGTTTGCATATGCCACTGTGAGGTTATCCATTCTTTGACTATCGTACCATTCAAATGTATAATGAAATCTAACAAGTCCTTCCTGTTTAACTGATGTAATACAGATTAAGTCATGCTTCTTGGGACTGAAAGGTTAGCATTGATTTGCCTACGGCAAATGCCTCTGAAATTATTACAAGTATGAAATATAGGTATAGTGGACTGAAGAAAAGCACAGATTAGCAAAAGAATATAAGGGAAATATACCTTAGCTGCTATGGTGTTATATTTAAACTTTAGGTAGAAATTAAAAAGGGATTTAAACTGAAAGAATAATTGCAAACAATTACTGATGCTTAAGAGTTTACTACATAATTTAAAGGAGGATTTGAACATAGGAACAATCTGACAGATTTTACTCTGTGAACTGCTCCATTAGTTACCAAATTGAGTGAGATTATGTATCTCAGGAAAGTGAAAAAGTTATACAGGGGCAATAGCAGATCAAAGAGTCCAAGGATAGTACCCAATAGAAGACAGGTCACCTCTGTGGGTTTTCACCTATGTGCCCAATTGTAAGACAGCTTGGGTTTAGAAAACAGTAACAATGGGGTTTATTTAACAAATAAAAGAAATAAAGAGTCCTCAGGTCACAAATGACCTATATTACCCCAGACTGTGATATAGTCCATCCAAAAGTCCTAAATAAAAGGCTGCTCATCCAAGATGGTGCTATCCCATCAATGAAGGCCTGAACCTCAAGGCAGCCAGCAAGCAGTGGACCATTCATCTCATGGTGGCAACTGGGGGTGTTCACAGGTGGGGCCACTGAGATGATAACATAGCTGCCTACAGCAACAGTCTGAAAGTTCATATGGACAGTAGCAGGATCTGGAGCAGACAGCAATGGAGGCAACAGTACCGGGAGGTGATGCCATGTGATCAGGAATGGTTGACAGCTCTCAGAGGTGACCCAGAAACCATTGCCAGTGTCCATCACCAGTTCTGGGAAGCACTTGCCAGTAGAGTTGGTGACAACTGGAGGTGCTATCAAACAACAGTGTTAACAGCTCTTTGTGAGTTGCCAACAGTTCTTTGAGACACCAAGCCTAGGGCCCTAATTACTCCTTGCAGCTGGTGTCAGAGGCAAGCCAGAGGCAGGAGCCTTTGCAAGCTCTTCAGTTTCTCTGTGAAACTTTTTGGGTTCTCTTCTTTCTTTGGAGGTTGTCTACTAGGTGCTTCTTCTTCCAAGGTCAGGAATAGAGTCTTGAGGAAGTCTGAGGGTCCAAGTGTCTCTTCTGAGGCCAGGAGCCTAAAAGTAGAGTCCCAGGCTGCCTCATCTCCTCTCTCAAGGTCCCCACCTACCAACCTGATTGGACTGGTTTCAAATCTGTGGCTGATTGAACTATTTACCAACCAGCTTCTAGCTCTCACAAGATTGGCCCTTTCTACAGTTCAGGCACCAAATCCATGAACCTCTCTACAGCCTGCTTTACTAGTGTCTCAGGAAATTATAATTGTTCTGTTTAATGAAATTTTCCTTTGCAGGTATGGAAGCCGAAAGTTCACGTGGAGGCTTTTTTGGAAAAAATTATTAATTTCAGGAGTAATTTCTTGTGTCAAAATCTTTATGGCTATGGGGATTTCAGATAACTAAGTAAATTTCCCCTTTTCAGTGAATGAAATATGAGTTTAATAAATTTCTTTATACTGAATACATAGGTGCACTATTCTTTAGGAAGAAAGAATATTTCCATTTTATTTCTTCAATTTGGAATTCAATAGGAACAGTATATATGCTTTAACTGGCATTTGAGAGATGACTACCTCTATATTGATGTCCCTCTGAAGGAAGGGCCCTTCAAGTTGGGTAGAGTCAAACTGAAAAAGTGGCTCCAATGTCATAGACATTTGTTATTTAAAAAAACAAAGTTGTTCTAATAATTTCTTTAATGTGTACTGCTATTTTTCTTAAGGTATTTGATTGAAAAATAAATCAGCTCCCTTCTAGGAGTACCCTGTTCTTGTTTATTTACCAGCAGTTTTTCCAACAACTGCCCAAAGTTTCTATCACTTGTCCTACAACCATAGTTCTGATAACTGACTCTTAATTAGTTGTTGTTTAATTTGCCTTCTAGAGGTGTCATCATCCTTGTGTTTGGTTGCTTAGATAATTTACCTATAAATTCATTATTTTCAAGGTTGTCTCCCATTCCTCATTTTTGGGGTGATTTTAGAGAATTGATCTGTCATGAGTCCTATGGTATTAATAGGGTGAATGGAAATCAATTCATATTGTTTGTCTAGTAGAATCTAAAAATGCTGAATTAAGTTAAAGATCATTCTGAGAGCCATCCATTTCTCCAGAACCATTCCTAAACAATGTATAAAGGTTCACTCAAATCTTTCACGGAACCATAGAATTCAAGTTTGAAGTTGCATGTTTTTATTCCAATTTGTTACTATTAGAAAGATTGGGGCTGGGCACGGTGGCTCGTACCTGTGAGCTTCAGCCTATGAAGTGGCCGGGACTAGGGATCGCGGTTCGGAGTCCCGCCTGGGGCCCGTAGCGAGACCTAGTTCCAAAAAAATAGCTGGGCGTGGTGGTGCACGCCTGTAATCCCAGCTATCTGGGAAGCTGAGGCTGGGGATTGCTTGAGTCTGTGGTACCCCGGACAACGAGAGCCTGTGGTTCCACAGGCAAAAATAGCGAGACCTAGTCTCAAAAAAAAAAAAAAAAAAAAAAAAAAAGAAAGATTGGAATGGCTCTTAGGAGTTCCTATTCTAACATGTCACTTTTCTCCTTGTTTTTTTGCCCTCTGGTGTCTAATACTTCTCATGTAATCCCCTCTCCCCATTTTATCCACTCTTTTGATTTGGTTCTGTGAATAAACATGGGAAGTAGTAGTTATAGGTCTGAGAATCTAAGAATCTACATGTTAATGGTTAAGGCAAATTCCTTAGTTTAACCTTCTAGATTACGAAATGGGTCTGGGAACTCCTTAGTTACATCCTTAAGCTCTGACTTTGTCTATTGGATAAACTGGTAATGGAGGCTGATAGGTAGAGCAGCAGGGAAGGGGTGCCAATAAGGACAAATATTTGGGATGATACAAGCCTTGAGAGCAAGCAAGAAAAAAGCAGTGTTGGTGGAATTTAGCATGAAAATATAAAAGTCATACAGATGCAGCCACACAGAAGAGCTGAAGAAAAGGCCCAGGATGAACTGCAGCCTGAAAGACTGGAAACCCTGGGATATGCCACCTCAAGGAAGAGGAAAAGTTACAAGAAACTCAATCACAGGCCTTTGGTTTTGCAACTGAAACTGGACCTCTGACAAGAGGATAGATTGCAGGAAGATCTTGGAATCTGTGCATACTGAAAAATACTTGCAACCTGTGTGTCTCTGGAGAAGTAAATTGGAATCTGTGACTCTGAATATGATAGAGGAAAGCTTGGAATCTGTGTGCCTCTCAGAGCAAGGGGAGTTGAACTCTTGGAAACTGGAGTTTGTATAAAATGACTGCTTCAGATTTGGAGTGGCAAGAAGACTATCTTGGAAGCATTTTAAGACTTTGAAGCTGGATAGTAACTGGACTAAGATAACTGACCGCTTGCAACTTTAGTGACTCTTGGGTTTTCTTTGCTTGTAAATAGATCTTGATGTTTTATAAACCTGAGTAGTTTTGCAATTGTGCATGCTAATGGAGAGTCCAGAAAGTGACCAGCTTAAACATCAGTCCCTCTCCTTGCTTGTTTTGGTGTCTGTTTTGCACCCAGTTTCAGAGGAAACTCTGGTGGTTATTTTATTCTCTTTGAGTCTCATTCTTTCCTGGAAAGGTGCCACTAAATCCTACATTTGGATGCTTCTTGATACCAATCAAAATATGTGTCCATTCATTTTCATTTGGTTTTTGAGTCAGTTTTTCCTACTTGCATACAAATCGTATTGATGTGGACAGTTCATGTGTGCCTCACCTTGACCATTCAAAATTAATTTCTTGGTTATATCCTCCCATTTAGGGAGCCACTTGCAAGTATATATTCCACAAGTGTTATTCGTGAATCCTGCCAGTGTGCTAGCAGATGGCAGGTCAGTCGCCTTATGTTCCATAATGTTCAAGTATTGATGTTTTGTTTCTCATTTTCTTATTCAACAAACCAAATTACAGTTTCATATTTCAAATCTGAGTGTGCTACTTGTAATCTAATTTCTTAGCGTGTGACCCCTCAGTTATTTGGTCTTTGTGTGTCTTGATTTCCTTAACAATCACTAAAGACAATTATTGGGGCTCAGGGTGTGAGTACACGCTGGATGAGTCAGTCGTTTGGTTTGTAGTTGTGGGACACCCCACTGGTACCTCTGCACAACTTGAGAAATGATCTCAGATACTTTTGCTGGGTCTCTAATCCTTTAGAGTCATTGATAATGCAGGGAAAGGAAGTAAATGTACCTTTGTCTTTGAAACAACTTGGAGTCAAATATCACTGTTTTCTGCACTAGCCTGTGGAGTTCATGCTCAGTGGTGGGAAATACAAATCTGAGCAGAAAATTAACTCCTTTCAGTTTACTGATTTTAGAAACAGGAATACCTGAGCATTTAGTGTAGATTTCCCTTTTCTCTGAGGGCAGAAGATAATCTGTCTTGCAGGGATAACATAGAACAATTATCTAATAGACTCAGAGTGTCAGCTGTTAGCTGGGAAGTAAGGAAGAATTCTGAACCTGAAGACTCAGAGAGCTGGATGTGCTCATAGACCCAGCTAGTACCCAAGGGCAAGGTCCTCTGGATGATCTAGACTATCTCAAGATTGTCTTTCTGGGTCCTACTGGGGTCACCATTTTGTGAATTGAAATAATGACACCAGTGATAATTAGACAAAAAGTTTAGTAGGTAAATAAAGGGAGGGTTTGAGTCCAAGAACAGTGCAACCAATTTTACTCTGAGAGAGAGCTATTCTACCAGAAACAAGTTGATGTGAGATAATCTACCCTAGAAAAGAAGGGAAGATTCATTTTCTTACCTCAAAGAATACAGTGATCCAAACATTAATTTTTGACAATATAATATTATATATAAACTTAGAATTCATATATATATAAAGGAAGTAGGACATTGGGATAGTTAACCTTTATCCTAACTCTCCTTTGGAGATTTCTGGGAATTTACTGCTTTGTAGCTGCCTTTGGTCAACGAAGATTTGAAAAGTCTGTTGACTTCATCTTTTTCATAAACATAGGGAATTTCATGCATTTCATTCACAGAACAGGGCCAGTCACTTCTGACTTTAGTCTGTGTAGGTTCTTTTCACCTTCTTCCAGTCTGTCAGATCAAGGGGAGGGATTCCTAAATGCAATTTTAGTTCTCAGGGGCTTATTATAATACTTAGGTATTAAAATGAAAACAGAAGGACATGAAAGTATATAGAGACACACCCAACAAAATTTGGTCAAATAACTTGCTATTTTGCCATCTGATAAGATGCATGTGTCAATGATCAGTTAATCCTTAGAAACACTGCAATAGCAATGGAAACAATAAGTGAGACAGATCTTGCTGAAAAGTAAACACAACCAATTATCACATTAATCAATATGGATAATGTAGCTTTAATGGCTATCTCACCAAAACTGAAGTGTCACTCAAGAAGACATACTTGCTATTTCTGTCTTCTGACTTTCCAATAAGAGATTATTGTCTGTGTCTGAAATAAGTATATACTTAGATGATTGATAGAAATGCATTCTAAGTTTAATCCATATAATTGTACATGTGTAAATGTGTACAACTAACATTTTATTTTTTATTTGGTTTATTAATATATATTTATTTCACAATTAACATCTTAGATTTCTACATTTATATTTAATCAAATTGATACATCGTTTAGTTACAGTCTGATTGACTTGATTTGCTTTGTTTTCCATTTTATTTGTTCCTAGAATCTGGTTGCTTATCAAAATTTCCTAGTGTATCATTTAAGTATAAATGATTGCTACTGAAATTCTGACAGGTTTTGCTTTACTAACAGAGATCAACTCCAAGATAGCCAAGGAAAGAATATAAAAGAAGAAAAGAAAGATGTTTTGATTTCACACCCAATTTGTTTTGTGTCATTAACAATACTTTTTAAAATCCAAACTGTGAAAGAACTGAAAAACTAAGTTCCATTTTTGTCCTTATCATGTCATATCTTTAAGGGGAAAAAATGAGTATTTCAAGCAGGGTTGTGAATTTGTTGGATAATAAAGTAATTGAAGGATGTATTAATTTGGGTTGGATTCCAACAGTGGTAAAGTTTGCTGCATGGATATAATGACCTTCTAGAACTTTCATATCCTAGTCATTCTGTAGAAATACCTGGTGGCATGTCTGACTTGTGTTAAATTGCATTAATGTTAATTCAGCTTGAAATTGATAGTGAGTTAGAGAACAGTGCTGTGATTTTATGTTTGCTCAAAGTAAATATCTGCCTTTATTCATGTATGTATTCTGTGCTGTGTAGTATTCAATTGTGTATATATTCCACAGTTTCTATATCCATTCATCTGTTGAGAAGCACATAGATTGTTTCCTTGTCTTGGGAATTTTGGACACTGCTGTTATGCATAGATAAATCTTTTCATATTAGAGTTGTCATATTAGATATTTAA